>CM031579.1:1522145-1624953 GCA_018467065.1 Ephestia elutella
TAGGAAAATATAAAGAAAAATGAGTACCACCACCCAAACATAAAAGCTCAACTTCATTATAAATGCACCTGCGAATATTATAAATACCACCACCTAATAATAAAAATTATCATCAGTTTACAATTAATAGAAAGGGTAAGACGACATAGTATGTCATCTTACACCGACATCTAGTATGTCATCTTACCAAATAGATAATAAAAGTTTCATTCAAAGATCATGACAAAATCTTTTAGGTTAGAATACCGTCGTATTAATATTTGTGTCATATAATAACCCCTGTTTACAATGAAAATTAGTTCAAACAAAAATATTCTTACCTTACGTGTATTTTTACCACCAAACAAAAGCATAGATATATTTTCTCTCACATAAAATCACAAAATCTATTACTACTTTGCAACGCGTTGTTACCAACGAATACTATACTCCTCTGACGAGGAGGTTGTTACTGTCCGCCATACTAAATCTCCTTACTAGCGACACCTACAGGCAATCTCTAAAACGTCACGGGTTCACCTTTAGCGCGAATATTTAAAAAAATCGGCAGGTGTGTCATCTTATCTGACTATGTCATCTTAAGCACTCTTCCCCTACAATAAAATAACATTAACATCGGACCGGTGGTGGTTCCTAAGATTAGCGCGTTCAAACTACGTGTATTAAATCAACAACGGGTAGGTGTACTTTTTATTCCGAAATTACGTAAAGTATCCGCATAGTATCTAAGTACATAAGGTCCTTACCTCAGAACAAAGTTTACATTTTCATAGTCTCTCTCATCTGAGCGTTTTCCGGTTGCATCCTCAGCGCAGGCGTCGGAACTCAGGGGTCCGCTTTCCTACTTTTTCTTCTCCACTTAGCACGATCTTGGTTTTGAGACCATTGGCATGCATATCCTCCTTGACGACATCTAGCCAGCTCTTCTTGGGTTCCCCTTCAGCCGGGACCGGGCAGTGGCGGCGCGTGGCCAGATGTTCCCTACGTGGCTTGCCGGTTTACGAAAAACGTAACCAGCATCACAGGGTGGAAACATCATGGAAACGGGGCGTCATATACCTCTACTACTACAAATGGTACTTGTCCGTTGCAGGTATTCCGGTGGGTGTCGGTGGCGGCGACGCCGCTGGCGGTGTGGTGGGTGGCGGCGTCGCCGCAGCTGGCGGACCCGCGCCGCCTGCCCGCCGCCGCACTCGCCGCGCTCGAGCGCCCCGTCTTCGTCATCTTCGTGTTTCTAGCGTTACTGGGCGCTATCCAGGGTGTTGAATGTGAGTATACCAGAAATCAGAAATTCTTTATTTAAATTTGTACATAGTGTACCTGTTATGTCTCAAAACTACAAACTACTAGCATTTCTAAACGACCACTGCTGAGAAGAAATGCCGAAAGAAACTCATGAAACAGTCTTGGTAACCTAACATGCCAGAGGAGCTATTTATTATCTTTATACATACCTACATTAGATTATGTACAGTCAAAAGTAAAATAAAATATAAGAACAAACAAACAAACGTACGAGTAGTTTGCTTACTTCTCTACAGAAACTAGGTAGTTCGTCATAGCGATACGACCCTCTTTAAGCGCAAAGCCGCTGGAAAGAGAAGTCGGAGGAAGGAAAAAATTTGGCCACGGAACATCTGAGAATGTCCTGTTCCGCCGAACTAAGCGCAAGAACATATGTTAATCCACCAGTTGCTGAGGCACCTTTAAATGACAGAAGGTATAAGCGAGTGGTAGTGTTGGTAATGTTTAGTTGCTTACCTAAAAGCCGACAAGAACAATGTTCAAATGAACCTAAAAGAACATACGAATAATGAGCTAGAATTGGAAAAAGAAGCATCGGACGATTATAATTAGATGGGCGTAAGCATAGTAAGTTAGGTAATCGTCGCAAGAAAAGAGCGATGTTCAGCTGTGGGAGAGTCGGTAGATGATGATGGGCGCTTTGGCGCACATACTGACCAAAAATTTTGAAATGTAATAGGTATTACTCAGCATAAAATAACAATTTTGGGGTTTAGTGGGGACACGGTTGATAAACACAATGGGAATCACAGACATAATGGGAATAAATACTTACATCCTATTCCAATGATCATCGATAGGTACTGCATGTCTTCAATCACTGTAGTTTCCTTCGTCACGAGGCTCAGCATTCCAGAATAGTCTAATATAATTGACTCGATTTAAGTTTTCCAGTGTTGAGCGCCACCTATCGGCGAGTATAACCGGCCGTCTTTATAACTGTGTGTGTACTACAATAAAGATATTTAGAATTTGAACATGTCCCGCCATTGCAGCGGCGATGCGGCGCGTGCTATCCTGGCGCGGCTGGGTGGTGGTGGCGCGCCTCACCTTCGGCTCGCTGATGCTGCACATGATCATCAACAAGTCGCTGGTGGCCGCCCGGCTGGCGCCCACGCAGCTCGACAGGCAGTCTGCGGTAAGGGATGCATTTGTGTACCTCCCTATTCCTAAAAGACACTCGAAGTGAACTGGCCTTTCTTATCAATCATCAATCGATACAATATCGAGGGGTCTTTATAGGGCCAGTAGAAATCAAGCCCATTTGTAACGACTTGCCCTAACTTATCAGAGCTCACCGTCACAGAATAAGAATGGTAATGGTAGAAGTTGTCGGATGGAATAAAAACACGAAAATGTAAGAAAATAGCTAAAATAGTTTTTACTATAAAATATGGTAAAATACAGAAAATTATAATAATCACTAATATGGTAAAATGGTATTTAAATATGGTAAAAAGAAATAGAAGATGGTTTGATGTCGATCAGCCGCTGGTTAGGTGCGAACTGTGTGATTTCTGTCGAATATGTGAAAATGCTGATCGGCATAAAACTGTTCGATTTTGCAAACTCGAACACCATTTTTTTTAGAATTCTTGTCTGTTTGTAGTTTGTGCGCATCACGCAAAAACTACTAGACCCACGGAATATATTTCCGTGACTAGACCAAATGTGATGCGGTTTTCACTGTTGTATTGTTGAAGGTCTAGGATTAACTTTGATACGCCGCTTAGAACTTGAAAATTACGCGCGAAGTTCGCGGGCACAAGCTAGTAGATGGATAAAGTATGGGCCATGAATGACCCACTAAAACCACTTCCCCCCAGATCCTGGAGTGGTTCGGCGTGGCGTTCGTGTCGTACCTGGCGGCGGCCCCGCTGGCGCTGCTGGTGGAGCTGCCCGTGCAGCGCCTGCACCGCGCGCTCAAGCCGCGAGCGCAGCCCGCGCGACCTCAAGCCAAGGCTGACGCGCACTGAGCGCTGTGCTAGGCCCAGCGCACCTCAGGAGGCGCGCGGCGAAGATACTATGAACTTTTTTTTAATTAACCTATATTGTCCCACTGCTGGGCAAAGGTCTCCCCCACTTAAGTTAACAATTCAAACCCCAATACCTACATCCTAAGATCACAGTCGCACGCACGCCGCTCTCACGCGCTGCGCGCCGATTTCTCTTTTTTATGTCATTATTTTAATTTAAATTAATAGTCTCCGTATCTTCACCGCGCGTTTCCCGATGTGAGCTGGGCCTTAAGGTTGGATTTATATGGATGAGGGACCTTTCATGTGTTGTTGATAAAACGTCTAACAATTTTATTATGATGTACATGACGCGGCCAACTGCTTTCAGCCGTTCAATTAATTGCCTAAACGGCGCCTTTTAGAGAAGTGGCTAGGCAGTTAATTGAATGGTTATTAAGCTAGTTAGTGGCTGCGGCATATAAATAGGATAGAAAATAAAACACAATTAGTGTTTTCGTCAACTTTGCTGATAAAATAATGTAAATAAATAATGGTAGGTATTAGGATTAAAGTTTTAAACTGTAAAAATTATATTATGGAAAAGATCACCTAACTTTGTCCAATCAGGCAATCAAAAAATTAACGACATGCCAGGTCTATGAATGAGCAAGTTATGTACCTATTTCTATCAAATAGTGTCATTTGGGTTATCAGGAAAGGATGATTATCTGAACAAAGCAAACAAAACACTTAAAATACAGCCAAATACTTAAAATACCGCTTTCAATGGTCTGAGTCTAGTTTTATCTTAATATCATGACCATATCACCACCCCAAAGCTTGTACGTATGGAATGGGCTACATAAAAAAGTATACCACCTGAAATACGATCCACTTTACGTGGTATACTTTTATATGTGGCCCACTGTACATGGGTAGAGTAAAAGGTACAGGAGTTGAGTAGATCAATAAATACTGTTTACATTCATATAATTACTTAGTAAAAAAGTTTGTACTGTACCCATACTAACCTACCCATGTGCACCTGGCCAATACTAATATTAATTGTGTGACCTGGCTTAACATGTATATTACAAGCAAGAATATGTTGGATTGCATATTTTTATTAAATAAATAGGTACCTAAGTTAAATTTATCATTAGTATTTGCTACCTAATTAAATCAGAATTAATTGTTTTACTAAATAAATGTTCTAAGGTGCATTATATAGAATAGACAGAAGTAAGTATGTACTTCCATATAAGCAACTTATTGCTTACATGAGAATAGAATACTTATAAAAAAATATTATATGCACAATTTGCGATTGTTTGTGAACACAGCTAACAACTGATGAATCTCCATTTAACATATGATAAATTACGATTGTGATAGTATAATTAGGGTAGGGTAAGCAATGTGACCACAGTGGTGCATAGGCTGACAAATAAATTGTAAATAGTTATGAGACTTTCAATTAAGCACACCTTCCCAAGTTCCTTCATTTTACAAGTTCAGAAATAAGGTTCCCCATGGGATACAACTCGGGGAAAGTAACTATTTAGTAATCTGTGCTCAGGGCCTCTGTACTCAGACCCTTGATTCTACTAAATAACAAACTTAAATTAGAGATCTTGTTGGTTCAGTACGAGACATGATATCTCTGTTTGTAATTAGTGGAATCGGCCACCAGGCCTGTAGCCCACAACTACTACGACAATCGTTATACTGACACTAGCACTACACCACCACCTTGTAGTTAACTTCTCCAGTTTTGATATTTATAGATGAAAGTTCCAAAAATTAAACCCTGTTTATCACTGGTATCCTTTATTCCATCCTCAAATCATTATCACAATGCTTATACAATTCACACATATATACACTTCAGTGTCTACATTAGTGTATGGTATTGATGTAAATGCTTTATAAGTTCCAAAACTTAAATTAGGTACACTTTCTCACAAAAACAAACAGATATTGGTCAAATGTAAAATGGATGAAAGGCAACCTTAGATTTCGGTTCTAACAAATGATGCCTGATACAGAAAAGATTACCACCTTCATTTACTTAATAATCATCTGAGAGCTGGGAACTAACACACAAGTCATCATATAGTATCCGGAAGTCTCTTTTCATTGTATGTTGTTGTGACAAACTTTTTTCCTATGTTGAATCTTGCGATAAGCCTGTCTGGCTATGAGCAGATGTGAGAAACTGACCGACATTGCTAATAGCAAACTATTAATATTTTTCATGTGTCAGTGATCAATCAAATTTGTGTGACAGCAGGGGGATTGAGTTAAATTTTTCATCTGGTGCAAAATTGCTTGGTACAAAATAAATTAAACACCAATAATGTTTCAATGCATCAGCTCATATATAGTCTATCATTTACAGGCAGGCCTAGTCTAAAAGCTAACCTAATCCCGATGAAAATCCACCTGCTGTACACAGCACACAGAATTATATACAATCTTAGATGCTATCAAACATTAAGAAACTTAGCCTAAAGTGTTTGGTGAGTGTCTCGGCTAGCGCCGCGAGGGCCCGGAGCCGCCCTGCCAGCCGCCGCGGTGGCCGCCGCCGCCGCGCCCGCCCGGCCGGCCCCGCCCCGCAGCTGCAAATCATTAAAAACAAACCATAAATATAGATAACTAGCTTTTGCCCGAGCTTCGCCCTCGTGAATTTCCCACTGGAACTGTGCTTTTTCCCAGGATGAAAGGTACCCTATGTCTTTCTCCATACTTCCAGCTTTGTTTATGCGAAATTTCAGGAAGATTGGTTTAGTAGATAAAGCGTGAAGAGGTAAGAAACAAACTTACTTTTGCATTTATAATATTAGTTAGGATTAGTTTTCTGCTCCCAAGGGAATTTTGAGATGAAAGGTACCTTATGTCCTTCTCAGTACTCTTCACTACCTATATGTGTATGAGAAATTTCAGGAAGGTTGGTTCAGTAGATAAAGTGTAAAGAGGTAACAAACAAACAAGTATGTGTAAAAACTCAGTTTGCATTTATATTAGCTAGGATTGGGACCCCAAGCATTTTATTTTAAACAAAAATGTTAGAATTCCATCCTTCTCCACTAACTACATCTTGAAAGTGGTTTATTTTATATTTAAGAAATATAGAAAAGAGCTGGAGCTAAGATTAAAATCACACATTTATTTAAAAAACATAATAACATTATTACAGTACACACCAAAGCAATGTTATTAGCATTCTATAAAAACTATTATGTAATACAGAAAAATTCAATGGGTAGGTAGGTACAGGTACGTACATAAATCAATGCGTTTCTAGATATTTCTGAACGACTACCATGACCTTCGGCAAACTAACATTAAAAATATCTACTTCATTAGCGATAACGTTAACAATCCTTATAGCATGTGGTGCATATTATGTGTGTATATATGTCAATGCAACCGCCCTTGGTCTTGTACAATAGAGGATCTTAATGACGCCAACGATAGGGCGTTTGTTGCCACATGCTGGTCCAAAACTATATAATTATAGCCATTTCGACTCAATAAGAAGATGTCAATGCAGAAAAACCTGCCTGCTGAATCAGCCTCACCAAATCCTATCTCAGAGAGGGGATCAGGTTTCTCTGCATCTTACTACAATTCGAACCTAAAAGTATAGCCCACAGTAACGACGAAATGACCTGTGTTTCTTAGACAGTTATTTGTTGATCCTGTTTATTTGTAAACAAACAACTTTAATTCAACCAGATACAGGAAGCTTATAAACAGTTGACCCAGATAAGAATACACAGAATATGTTTGCTTTGATTTTCAAAATATGATTTGACAGCCAAACAAAGAATTTTTGGGTAAGTACCTAAATAGGTACATATAATAATAGGTAGGTACCTACAATGAAAAACGACTAACTTACCCTGTGCCCTCAATATAGCGCTTTTACCGCGACCTGCGGTCGGCTTATTGCCTTGTCGTTTAAACATTGGCGCATTCTTCAACATGTCCGGTAATATGAGGAAACGGATTTTAGAGCCCCTGATGTAAACATTTTCCAGCTGAGCGACTCTACCATCTCGGTAGGTCACAGTCACCTGCGTCATTTGGCAATTCATGTTATCCTCGGCTTCTATTAGCTTCCCGCGATAAACTTCGCCGGTATTCGTTTCACAGGTCACTACATGGCCCTCTGCCTCATGAAGTACTTTAATAGGCACGCCGATCGACATAACTACGGCTGATTATAATTAATCTTCACGTATAACACGAATAAGTTTTGGTTTTTATTGGATGAATCCTGATGAAAATCAGAAAACTCTCGAACGAGACAAATAAAATTCAATGGCGGCGTCGGTTTTTTTTATAGAAACCAATCTGTCATTGTCATTTGTTTGACTGTGACACTTGCGGCAGGTTGGTCATCTCTATGGTTTTTCCGTTCTGAAAACTCTATGGTATATCTTAAAATCTATGGCCGGCCTCACACAGCCGGAATGTCTCACTGAATTCAGAAACGGAATTCATAATATTAATCCAGAAAGCATTTCAATATTCTCAGATTATGATTATTTCAGATTGATCTGTCAGAAGATACTGACAAGCGTTCTTAATGAGCGATTTTTCCAAGGAAGTTATATCTATGGAAGTGGTCCATTCAACATATATAAACTGTTCATTATACAAATATGAAGCTTTTCGACGCCAAATCAAAAAAAATAGGTTTGTCTCTTTTTAACCTCAGTATCACGCCATAAGTAAAAAAGGATAGTGGGATGTTTAACTTTTCTTATTTTTGGCAACATTTCGCGATGACGTCACCGTTTCTAGGACGCGTGGAAAAAAATCGCCATTGTTAGAGCCAGCGAACGTAAATACAGTAGTACATAACCTGTCAAGTGTTCTTGTGATTTGAATTATTTTTCTTATTTATATTGAGTTTATTGAAGATAAAGACTGATAAATACCTTTTTTATATAGTGTGATAGGGCAATTACGTTACAAAATGCCTAGATGCTCAATAATGCAATGTCGTGCTCAAAATCAGCCTCAAGTAACCATTTTTAGGTTAGCAAACAATTTTTAGTTTTTACACGGTTTTTACTTCGAAATTAACGATTGTCACAACGTAAATTGATGCTTCTGAAATAATAAAACAAACTTTTTGTATCATGGTAGCTTAGTTTGTTGTATTTTTCATTATTTCACCCAAGTCATTTTCGTTATAGTGATGTGTATTTTCAACCGACTTCCCAAAAAAGGAGGAGGTTATATGTTTCGATGTATGTATGTTTTTTTTGTTAGGATAGGAAAGAGGACATCACTAGTCATAGAATTAAATAACTCTATGAGTCATACGTGTTTCACATCACTATGAATGTCGTTGATGTTCTCTTGTTGAGATTGGAAAAATATGGCAGATAAGTACTCATAAGATTGTAAAATGTATTTAATATAAAATAAAGGAGCTAATAATATGAAAACCAGTGTAATGATCTCCCTCTGAACCTATTTTCCGTAACAGGTTATGGGCCCAGACGAAAAAACTGCGGAAAAACACAGAAAGTAAAAACAGAAAAAACGGAGAAAATTGAAAAAAATAAAATTTACATAAAAGGTTAGAAAGGTAAGAAAAACCAGTAAAAATGAAAGAAGAAGTAGAAAATATAGAAAAACTAACAAGTAGTGAGAATTTCCACATGTGGAAATTCGAAATAAATATATTTTTGAAAGCCAATGGATTGAGCGACACAATGTCGGCCATTTCGATAAAAAAAGAAGATAAAGAGAAAAAAGATTTTGAATTAAAAGACGCAAAAGCTCAGAAATTAATTTTGTTAACAATAGATAGAAAATTTAAATTTCATATAATGAGTTGTACCACAGCAAAAGAAATGTACGATAAATTATGTTTAATATTTGAAGGCTGTGAAGAAAGGAACAAGTGTTCCTTATTACAACAATTTTTCAGTTTCAAAAGCGAAGGTAAGGATTTGTCACAAATTATAACAGAGTTAGAAAATTTAAGAATGAGAATAAATAGTTTAGGTGAGGGCATTACTGACAAAATGGTAATTTCAAAAATACTGACATTAGTCCGATCAACGAGGAGTTTCGTTGTATGGAGACTTCCGAATAATTCCTCTGTCTATGAAACTTAGCACATGGTAAAAATAGGTAAAACTGATTATAGATATACAATAATCTAATAACTTTTATTACGAGAAGTTAGGTATTTTTACCTAAACATGAAAATCGTTTATAGCTCTCTGTGAAAAATTCCTCAGACTGAAATTCTTTCTCTATACGTACCTATGTACTACTTAGAATATGTATATAGAAGAATCTAATATTTTTTCTACTTCCAAGATACCCCAAATTTAACTTTTAACTTTTTGCATTATAACTTCTACTGAAAAATTGCTCTGCTGGTTTTTATTTTTCAATATGCTTTTATATGTTCAAATGCATAGCTTTTCTCAGTTATCTAAAAGTTTTTCATTTTGAAACATATATTTTTTTAATTTTGCTTAATTACGACATGTGAAAAATTACTCCGTCCATTCTTATATATCTATTGGTCATTTGATTATATATTAAAACAGATTTATCAATAATCTAACAAATTTTCGAACGATAATATACTTTTAAGGAATTACTAAACGGCAGACGAAATGCAGTTCGCGGCCTAAAGTCAGCGAAACGTTCTTAATACTACTCTTGTAAGGTTGAAATTGTAACAAAAGTTTAGCGCATGTCCGTAGCGAGTTTTTCATTACCTTATGCCATTGTAACAAGGAAGTAGGTAGGTATATTTCGAAATAAAACTAGTGATGTGCCGTTCCCGGGAACGAAGGAATATTCCCGGAAACGAAGGGAACGTTCCCGGGGAAATATTGGGGAATATTGCAATTAAAATTTATAATTGCGGTTTTTATCACTTCTAATATAATAAAATAATCTAAATACATATCCTTAGATAATAATTACAACATTTTTTCAAAAATCTTCAATATTCCCTACTTTTCGGGAACGTTCCCGGGCATATTTCCAAATTTCCGGGGAACATTCCCTTGTTTCTGGGAACGTTCCCTAAAAAGCTGCAATTGACTTTATAGGATTACTAGCTTTTACCTGTGATTTCGCCCGCGTGAGTTTCGCTTAGATAAATAGTAGATTGTTAAGTTGGTCCCACACTGCGAATATTAACCTGTAACGTAACATTTGAAGATTCGATTGTGCGTATTAACCATGTAGGTATTAACATTACAATATGCCTGTCACACTGACGAACATTCTCCGATTCGATTTTTATTTTGCCATTTTTGGAGGTTTTGATTTCAAAAGGTCCACATTCGCAAAATGTCATTTTTGCACAAAGTTACTTGCGCAAAAGGCGCACTTTCACAAAATGTCACTTTCGCGAAAGGTCACATTCGCAAAACTTCACTTTCGAAAATGGTCACTTTTGAAAAAGATCACTCTCGCAAAAGGTCATTGCTTATGTTTATGTCGTAAAACGTCACTTTCGCATAAGGTAACTTTTGTAAACGTGTTGTGATAGTTATCTTATGTAGAAGTGACCTTTTGCAACAGAAACATGAATCTAAAATTTCATTTTCACTTTCACTTTCAAAATGACAAAGTTTCATACTAACTTCCATCCCCTGCTTATTGTTATTAGGTGTGTTAGCGATTCTGAGAAAGATGCATTCTGTGAAAGAGACATTATAGGACTAGAGAACATTTTGCGAAAGAGATATTTTGCGCCTGGGCCTATTTTATAAATACAATAAATAAGTGCATATTTATTTTTTATTAACAGGTAATGCAAAAAGTCACTTTGCAAAAAGACATCTTCGCAAAAGATCATTTTCACAAAATGTCACTTTCGCATGGTAACTTTCGCAAACGGTCACTTTTGCTAAATGTTACTTTTGCTAATGGTCAATTTTGTATAAAGTAACTTTTGCGAAAGGTCACATTCGCAGTTCGCACAAAACGTCACTTTCGCAAAAGATCACTTTCGCAAAAGAAAACTTTCGCAAAAGGTCACATTTACAAAAGGTCTCTTTCGCAAAATGTTATTGATGCAAGTGTCACTTTTGTAAATACAATTGAGGCAAACGTCCAGTCTCGTACAAGTCGGTACAAAGTACACGGTATACGCAAACACACACAACTGCTTCGTTTTCTAGTCGGTTCGCGCCTGCGCGGCCGGTCTGGGGCACCGCGCTTTTCTGCGCGAGCGCCCCGCACCCTCTGCACTCCCGCGCGCCCGTACTGCTAAGCGGCACGGTGAATACTCGGCATTAACAAATTGATATTTTAAAAACTTGCTATTTAGTTGAATTTTAATTAGATTATTGAAAAATCTATTATAATAGAGCGACCCCTAACTAAGAAACGTAATTAATTTGCCTGAGCAATTATTCACACAACGTAATTACGGAAAAATAATAATTATAATACTGTAAAGAAAAATCTTTAAGATAACTTATTAAAGCTATTTATTTATGTAAATAAAAGCGTATTAAAAAATAAAAACTAGCAGAGCAATTTTTCAGTAGAAGTTATAGAGCAAAATGTTAAAAGTTAAATTTTGGGTATCTTTGAAATCGAAAAAAAAATAGATACTTTTATAAACATATTCTAAGTAGTACATAGGTACGTATACAGAAAGAATTTCAGTCTGAGGAATTTTTCACAGAGAGCTATAAACGATTTTCATGTTTAGGTAAAAATACCTAACTTCTCGTAATAAAAATTATTAGATTATTATATATCTATAATCTGTATTACCTATTTTCACCATGTGCCAAGTTTCATAGGCGGGAGAATTATTCGGGTTACAAAAGCTTCGTTGATCGGACTACATGCCTCCCTAACGACTACAAACATTTTATAACAGCGTGGGAATCCACAGAAGAAAATAGAAGGACACTTGTAAACTTAACAAATAGATTATTAGCAGAACAAAACAGATATTTAGAAAAAGAACAGGAAAAACCAGTCGCATTTTTAGTTGAATGTTTTAAATGTCATAAATTTGGACATATAAAAAAGGAATGTAAGATGTGTGGAATTTGTAAGAAAACAAACCACAAAGAAAGTGAATGCAATTTTAGGAAAAATCAGTGTGGTATTTGCAAGAAGACAAACCACAAAGAAGAAAACTGTTTTTTCAGAAATAAAAATAATGAACAAAAGGATAAAAAGAAACAACATTTGGCATTTTTCTCTAACTCATTGGAACTAGATACAAAAGAAAAAAATAATTTTATAGATGATTCTGGATGTACCGTACACATGACGAAAGAGAAAAACATTTTGAAGAATTTTAAGAAACAAAAGTCAACAGAAGTATCAGTATTATTAACAAGGGACAGCGTTAAAATATACAAAAATAATGAATTGGTATGGACAGGAAAAAAGGAAAATGGACTGTATAAAGTAAATATAAAACAAAATATACCAGCAGAAAAATGTTTATTGACTAAAGTAAATGTAACAGCAAAAGACAAAACAAGAGGAAACACTAGAATAATACTACAAAATGAAAATGGGAAAATTAACAATGAAAAACAAGTAGAAAGAAATTTTATAACTATAAGAGAGGAAGAAGAAAATTTAAATTTTATTGAGTATATTAAAGAACAGGAAATAACAGAAAATGTGCAAGAACAAAAGAAAGAACTAGAAATACCTACAAATAGACATATTAAAGAAAAGAGGGAAAGAGCTATAAATTCGGAGAAGGAGTCTTTGGAAGAATATAAACCCTGGAATAAACGCAAAAGAATAAGAAAGGAAAAATTAGAGAAAACAATTTGTAAGAAATACGGATAGATATACGGAAGTAGAGTAGGTACCTAATAAAGCAGGATTTTTATAGAGAAAGTAAAAAGATTTAGTTATGTAAAATTTAGGCAAATAAATATTTTCAAATTGAGTTAAATTTAAAAATAGGAGAAGGTGTTAGGATAGGAAAGAGGACATCACTAGTCATAGAATTAAATAACTCTATGAGTCATACGTGTTTCACATCACTATGAATGTCGTTGATGTTCTCTTGTTGAGATTGGAAAAATATGGCAGATAAGTACTCATAAGATTGTAAAATGTATTTAATATAAAATAAAGGAGCTAATAATATGAAAACCAGTGTAATGATCTCCCTCTGAACCTATTTTCCGTAACATTTTTTTTATGTATGTTCGCCGATTTCTCCGCCTACAGTGGACTGATTTCCGAAATTGTTTTTTTATTCGTAATGATATATACCCAAGTTGGTCCCATTTTAAACACGTCTAAATCTGTTCGGTAATTTTAAAGATACCTAACAAAATATAAAAATACCAACATTGCATTATAGAGCAAAAGCCCGCGATAGCATGCCCTTCCTTATTTTATTAAAACTAAAGATTTTTTGTGTATGTTCCCAACATAGAAATAGCGATTAGCGACTATAAAAGTTGGATCATGATTACTTAAGCAGATTATTTGTAGCAATAACATTTAAAGTGGTAACTCAATTTCCTTAGTAAAGTTTTTTAAAGATTTTATTCCTTATAATATAAGAAATCAAGCTATCCATTGCCAGGCAATTGGTGCAGATATAAACCCCTGTTAGACATTGTAACTTTACTAAATTATAGTTATATTTGTTTTATTATAAAAGATGAATTTAATATTACTTTGGAAGGCCCCAAGGGTGCTTTTTATACCTATAAAAATCATCCTTGCTATCCATATTACCTGCATAAGCAACTAAGATCCAAACTTCATACCTAGTCGCTAATATTTTTTATCCGTATATACCACGCAGAGAAACATTCAGCATTTTTAAAATAAGGAAGGTTTGGTCATCGCGTGCTCACGGTCTACTTATGTGCCAAAAATAATAGACAATTTGACATGTTCTGACATTTCAAATCAAACTGACATAAAAAGTTTCGAATTCTTAATTCTTTATTTTCGGTCACCAGTAAAAGAAAAGTTTAAGTTTTTATTAAAGAAAATGAAAAGGTGTAGAAGCACTAAAAATGATAAAATAAAACTTTTTTCAAAAAAGTGAACCGACTTCCATCATAAAACTTAAAATCATAAAATAACAATAAAGAAAAATGTATTAGCATGCTACCTACTGAATGAGGTGAAGTCGGTGCCAAATTGAATATTAAATAATCTAAATTAACATTAGAATCATGTATATATACAAAATGCCTAGCTAAACAATTACATAGTCCTGCACTTGGTACCGACTTCACCTCATTCAGTAGGTAGCATGCTAATACATTTTTCTTTATTGTTATTTTATGATTTTAAGTTTTATGATGGAAGTCGGTTCACTTTTTTGAAAAAAAGTTTTATCTTATATCGATAAACATTTGGTTGTAGATATATAAATGCGAAATTTACGACGTTTGTATGTTTGTGAGTTTGTTACGGCCTGTGGTGTGGCCCTAGAATAGCACCAACCCATCTCTTCCCGTGGGTGTCGTAAGAGGCGACTAAGGGATTTAAAATACCGGAGGATAGGCAGCAGCATCTTTCCGCGTACTATGCCATCACACTGCGATCGCCAACCCGCCTGCCAAGCGTGGCGATTACGGCAAAACCCCCCATTGGGGGAGGCCTTTGTCCAGCAGTGGACGTCTTTCGGCTGAGAGAAGAAGAAGAAGAGTTTGTTACTCAAACACGCAAAATCTACTGGACGGTTTTGGACTGAAATTTGGTACACGGGTAGAAAAATACATACCAATAATATAGGAATACCAATATAAAGGGAATAGCATATAGGATATTGTTTATTCCGAAATTAGAGAATATATTTAAATCTTTGGAGAATATATATATATATATATATATAAAGAATAAGAACTACTACAAATACGAACTACTCGCTTATTTAGGTAGTAGATTTAGTAGTTCCGAAGATTACCCCAAACTGTTGCCCAAACTTGTACCAACCACAGATACCAGTATGTACAAGGCGAGTAGTTTACTCAACTATAAAGCATAAGAACTACTACGAATACGAACTACTCTCTTATTTAGGTAGTAGGTTTAGTAGTTCCGAATTACCCCCAACAAAAAAAAATACAAACACTTTCTCTTTACAATATTAGTGTGATATTGAAATTGTAATACTAAATTTATGTATAAAGAACCTATTGTTACCTATTGTTGCTTAAAAAATAAATAACTAGCATCAATATACAGTGTTACGTGTTTTTGGAGTCGGGGACAATGAACGATTTTTTTTATGCAATAAGTTGCCCGAAAGTTTTCAACGATAATAAAGTTTATCGCCAGTGCCCGTCACTAGCGGCAGCCATTTTAAGCGCCGAAAGAGTGGGGGAATTGCCACGCAAACTTGAACGTTATTTCGCTTCCATGGGATATAACTTCCTTGGATTTTTCTGACAGATAATTAAAAAAAAAATGAGTATAAAAAAATCTCAACAGATGGAGTTTTATTGAAAGCAGAGTTGTAATAATGGCCGTACCTATATAGAGCGCTTTTTATTATCAGCAAGAGTTAAAAAAATCACATAACAGTTTGACAGTTGCACAAATCACAATATTGATACTTTTTAGATGTTTTTTATTAGGTTTTATTTTTTTTAAATTGCCAATCCTGTGCATTTTTGCTTGTTGAATTGTCTCGCCTTTTACTAAGCGCCACCTATAAATTCATCTGGAACTATTTTTTTTTTTAATTTGGGTCTCGGAAAATCCCTCATTTCGGAACATATTATGACTTGATAACGCGCGTTATTCTATAGTTTTGATTGGATCAGCACAGTAGCGATTTGCCGCCGAGAATATCTCGGTTTCCGAAAATTTCTTTCATGGAAAACTCCCGAGACTGTCCAGAAATTTTCGGGAACGTTTTCTCCCAATTTTTTGCGAAAGTCTATCTTTCACGGCGTTTCAAAGTTTTTATGAAAAACATAAGACTTTTTGCCGGGAACCGCGGGCAACAGCTAGTACTAAAATATTATTCTCAGAAAAATTCCCAGGAATGAAATTCTCAATTTCAGAGAAATTTCTTGAGAATTTCAGAGAAATTTCTTAGAAATTTTCTCAGGAATGAAATTCTCAAGAACTCGGAAATTTCTTGGAAGATTTCCTCGAAATATAGGAAATATGAATTTTCCATAATCCGATTTTCTTGAAAATTTTAGTGATTGTTATTCAAGAAAATTCCCTTTTTTTAAATATTTCAGGTACTTTTCCAACAATTTCCGTTTTAGGGAATTTACCGAGAACGTTTCCTGCCTGACAGTATCCGAAAATTCTCGTTTCGGTCGGAAAGAGCACATCACTAGCTGAGGCGGCCGTGCCAAGTTTTGAATTGATCTTAGACTATAGAAAAAAGAATAGCCATGACATACCTACAAAAAAATCGTGCATACCTAAACTTGAGTCGGAAACAAAAATGGCGGCTTGCCGTAGAGCAGCGCGTATTACTAATATCTCATGATAATATCGATAATTGAATTGCATGGTGTTCATAGAATTCGACATTTTTGTTGAGTTTCTATTATCTTTCCTCGCTTTTATTTACGTGATAATATGAGCTATTAAATGCACTTCGACTTTGCCATAATAAAATTTCGCAGTTGAATAATGAAGGTTATGAAACGAAAATGCGTAAAATATTTAGAGATTTTTATACCTGTTTTGCGTGCATAGCTTAGCTTTAATATAAAACACAAAAGGAAGGAACACAAAAAAATAAACAACCACAACTTTTTTTTCAAAATCAACAGGTTTTATTTGTATTCAAAAGATCACAGTTTGTTCAATGTAACATTTTCAGTTATTTACTCATATCAGAGATAGTATTTACAGTATGTTGCCTAATTGACTAGACTACTGTGTTCGAAAGTATCATTATAAATTAAACTTAAAAAATACGTCTTCACCTCACCTACTGTGTGAATAATTTCTAACTATCACAAATCAACATTATTTACACAATTGAATAGACTATATTGTCAGTTTCTGAGTAATTATCATTGCATTAAAAAAAGTAAACATAGATCTTACCTACTTGAATAATTTCATATATTACAGATCAACATTATTTACATAGTTGAATAGATTGTAAAAATTTTTGTTCTGTTTCTGAGTAATCATTATATTAAAACTTACCAACAACTCACTCAAAGGCAAAGCATCGTCGTGCAGTCTTGTTACATTTAAAGTTCGCTTGAAACATTTCTCTTCAAAATGCAGGGAACAAATATAAATATGTTTGGTTGTAATATTCAAATTTTCGATTCCAATTGTATCCAGCCACTGTTCTTTTCTTTCTTTACATGTTGTCAATCTAAAATCATAAGAAAGAAACCGACTATAGGTATATCTTATAATAAATATTATTACATAAATCTCAATAGAATAAAATAAATCACAATTCATTCATCTATCGATATGTTGTTTTATTTGAGGATGACGAACCACATCACTATATACTTGTTTTGACAGGAACAAAACATGGCGACCGGCCGCATTTCTACTGTTTGCTAAAGCTTGTTATGCCTAGTCTATATTTGTATAGTCTAAGGAATTGGTTGACCGACGTGACATGCACATGCCATAGAGCAACACGGACTCCTTAGCGCGCGGAAGTCCTTGTTGCTCGAAGGCACACTTAGACAATAGAGAAACTCTATTGTCTAAGAAGGCACATGCCATGGAAGTAATAAGTACTTCAAAGTACTTATTACTTCCATGGCACATGCACATACGTGACTGACGGACAGTGACAGTGACGGTCAAAAGAGTGAGTGAGTTGAGTTGAGTTTGATGACTTACCGACGACCGGTCAAAGTGTAGGTGGAAAATCGTCTCTGTTTAGTTTACATAGTTTGTGCTGGATTTATTTATATCCGAGTTGGAATTTAATACTTATTTTTCTTTCTCTCACTTTCTATTCGTTCGTTAAAAAGGCCACCAAGGGCCTTACAAAAATATAATAACCTGATATGGCTTCATCAGTGATGAAAATTGAAGTTGAATTGGAGTGCTGTTGTATTTGCGGGTCGGAAGGCGCCGGCGAGCTGGTGACGCCTGAGGAGTACGACGCCAGCGCGGTTCCTTTTCAAGTGCCCCTGCGAGCTATGCTGCTGCATCTCAATAACAACAAGGTATATATCACCAGCAAGACACTGTCCTTGATTTGATAACCTCACCAAAATACCTACTCAACTCTTGTCTTGCTTTGCTGTTACTTATTATTTGATGTTTGCAGGTGTTGCCTGATGGGCGTTTATGCCCGGAGTGCATACGTCGCACCAACGACGCGTACGTGTTTAGTTCCACTCTATCATCCAGGGCTGTACCGCCATTGAGTGAGAAAATACGCGCTCTACGGCGACGCTTGCACGAATTGACTCAAAAAATTGATGTCTTTATTGTTGTGGGTGGGCCCGGGGTGAATGCAGGAGGGGCTTATAGCGAAGAGGACATCATTATGGTGGATAAGGATGCTTTGGCTGCGGCCACAGTGGCGGATGATGAGGATCTGGAAAAAGCTAAAAATGCTCGTGGAGACACAGTGTATCAGTGCTCTGTGTGCCCTTTGTCTTTCCAGGTACATCACATTTTTACTTGTTCTTGAACATACAATTTATATGCATGTTCTAATCCATTGGAGCTTGACTTAAGGTGCAGTGACAGTATTGTCATTAGTCTGGAAAAGCTGAGGTATAAATTTTCCACAGTTACATTTTTCACGAATGAATTTGAGAGATATTCAATTGAGAGTCGAAACAGATATTATGCAGTTTTGAGCAGCCAGATCATGAGACAGTTCAAAATAGGACAAATGGAGGATTAGTATAATCCATACTAATATTATAAATGTGAAAGTTTGGATGTGAGTTTGTGAATTTGTGAGGATGTTTGTTACTCAATCACGCAAAATCTTCTGGACGGATTTCGATGAAATTTGGTACAGAGGTAGATAATGACCTGGAATAGCACATAGGCTACTTTTTATCCCGTGAAAAAGCACTGTTCCCGTGGGAAATTCACGCGGGCGAAGCCGCGGGCAAAAGCTAGTACTGATATAAACCAAATAGGATAGGTATCTCTATCAATGTGACATTTCTGTCTGTAGCGCGTGTCTGAGTTCCGCTCGCACCAAGCGACTCACCCTGCGGACACGTTGCACTCCTGTTGGACGTGCGGCGCGCAGTTCTCGAGCCGGGACGCGGCGCGCCAGCACGCGCGTTTGCATGTCGACCATACGCTTGTGTGCTATCTGTGCAACACTACATTCCAGGTTGGTGTAACAAATGCATTTTAATATCCTAACTAATATTATAAAAGCGAAAGTGAGTTTGTTTGTTACCTCTTCACGTTTTATCTACTGGACCAATCTACCTGAAATTTCGCATAGAAGTATTGAGAAGGACATGGGTACCTTTCATTCCGGGACAAAGCACTGTTCCTATGGGAAATTCACGCGGGCGAAGCCGCGTGCAAAAGCTAGTAATTTATAACAGTCAGACAGTATCTATATATTGTAAAGGTTCAGTATAACTGTAAACTAGTAGGAAAGGAACCATACTCATTTTAAGATGCAGTTAAGGTTTTTAGAGTTGGCAAGTTATTTTTTAAATGAATTGGACTACTTAACTCTCAAAAGGTTCTATAGTCCAACTAGTGTTAGATTAGGACAATATTGCCCCTAATATAGGGACATTGCCCAACCAGTTGGATAGAGCAGTTGGATCACTGCCTTGGATTGAATGTAATCAGTGGGTTGATGCATTTTGGTACATCTTAATAGGCTGAGAAAAGACAATTTGTTTTGTAACATATTGAGTGAGGTGATAGATAACTTTTTCTGATAGATAGTTTTAGTTAATGCCGCCTCGTCTCCACTTGCCCTTTGGAGGCGGTGGTGGTAACCTTAGCTTTAAGTAATTTAATGACTAAATAACAAGAATTTGACGATTTAAAAGTGCAATTTTTAAACTTATTTAAATAAAAACACTTTACTTTGATACCATAATATAGGCTGGAGAAAGAATCTGTTTGTAGTACATTGAGTGAGGTGCTAGATATTTTTTTTTGATAGATAGTTAATGTTGATCATAGTAGATCATATTGTATCTGTGCGCAGACGGCCGCCGAGCTGCGCCGGCACAGCGCGTGGTGCGCGGGCGCGGGTGCGTGCCCGCTGTGCGCGGCGCCCGCGCCGTCCCGCGCGGCGCTGGCGGCGCACGCGGCGGCCGCGCACGCCCGCCACCAGCCCGCCCCGCACCTGTGCCCCGCCTGCTTCAAGGCCTTCGAGGCGGCCGACGACCTGACCGCGCATATGCTGACGCACAGGCAGGCGGACCAGTATGT
The DNA here is from genome assembly GCA_018467065.1 of Ephestia elutella. Taxonomy (NCBI): domain Eukaryota; kingdom Metazoa; phylum Arthropoda; class Insecta; order Lepidoptera; family Pyralidae; genus Ephestia; species Ephestia elutella. Next base: position 1,542,770 of record CM031579.1, read on the forward strand.
GTGCGGGTATGACGGGTGCATCCTGAGATTTGGGACTAGGTGAGATATTATATTATGCTTATTTGGGTCATGCTATACATAACAATGTTATCAAATGGGTCTCACATTTAGGCACATACATAATGATATATATTAAACACGCGTGCTTTTTACTTTACATTACCGCGGTCCTCTGCCCAGACTGGGCAGACTTATATTGTGTGCTGGACGTCCTTGTCCACCATCTGTTGCAATGGTGGCAAACGACAGACAGTTCCCAAACTGCTACGCAACACAGATACCCTCCAAAGCAAACATTGTCTGTATAGTATCTGTGAAGTTAAATGCCTGCCTGATCATGGCACACTTGTATCATAATGCACTACATATTATCTGTTTAATATTATAAATTCGATTATTTACAACAATTAATTTGATTTATTGACCCGAGGCTTCGACCGCGTGAATTTTCCATGAGAACAGTGCCTTTTCCGGAATGAAAGGTACCATATGTCCTTCTCAGTACTTTTATGTGTATGGGAAATTTCAGGAAGATTGGTTTAGTAGATAAAGCCTTAAGAGTGTAGTGATAACTACAGAATTATTTTGAACTTCTAACTGGTTAACCTTGCATGTCATATTTTAGGTGAAATAGTTGATATATTGGGATATTATTCCTATGGCGTATTACCTGCATGATAGGCTCTCGACTCACCACAATAGCAGGCATTCAAATCCATTAGTCTCCAGACAAATTGAATGGGAAAGTGACACACCGGTACACAAATTTCATATGTTGTTTTTACAATACTTATTAAGAAAACAGGGAGACCCGCACATCAAAACGTTCTTTGAGTCACGCCGAAACCATTGGTAGCAATAACTCGACGCGATTTTGTGTACTTACGGAATTATATTGAAAACTAAACATTCATAACAAAACATTCCACGATTAGATTAGACTGTCAACTGAGATCTACAGAGTTGGACGTCTGACATTGACAGCTGGTGACACACGTTCCGTTTTGGGTCCTAACAAACCTTTCTTATCATAAACAAATAAGAAGCCATGGTAGGATTGTTGTAAAATTTTAATTATTCTCCTTTAATATCGTCGACTTAGATTATTATAATATTCAACAAATAAATACCTTATTTAAACATTAGTTCTTTTAAAAGAATATTTAAAAGTTGGTTTGATGTGCGTTCGAATTAAGCGAAACGGAGCGCGACAAAATGGAATGTCAAATCGAGTGGAGTCGATTCTCTCTCTTCCTGGATAGGCCGCCACGACTAACATGGTTTGAGCAAAATCATTAAATTTTTGGGGTTTTTTCACTTTCGCCGCCCTCGGCTTCCCGTCATGGGACTATAGTTTAACCTTTAGCTTTAAAATCCGCGATACGCGCAAGGACACAGGGGATATTCGCCGCCACGAAGTTGTCGGGAACATGAGCTGTTGAAATCCACGTGCCCGCCCAGCCACATGAATCGACGCTTCCTGGAGTGTCCCCCCATCGCCAGAGGGTGCGGTTTCCCGGACCGTGGACCGCATGCCACGGCGCAGGCCCCGTCGTCGGCGACCCCAAGGCGCAACACACGGATCCTAACCTTATCTCCAAAGGCCGCATCGCCGCCTCCGATCCGATGTCCCTGTAGTGGCTCAGCGCAAACCTCGGAAGGTCCAGCCAGCGTCTACTATCTCGCATACAACGGAGCGTCGCAGGAGCGCCGTGCCTCTTTGATGACGCGACCAGCACCAGTGCTCGAACCCAACGGATCATAATGGTGAACGGGACAACGTTATAAGTGCGCACAGACGTTTGTGTACGGACCTGGCCAGGTACCTTATATTTGGTTTGTGTCAATTTTAACTTTTAATTGCGGCAAAGACTTATCAGATTTTGGTATTAGTATAACATGTGCCCGCCCTCAGCGGCTAGTGTGTTTATGGAATAAAATGCTATATTCTATCCCAACCATATTGTATTAATGATATCACCCTGCCCATGACTCCCAGGACCTAAGGCTTACTAGACAAGAGGTCCTTGTACTTCAAAAGTACGAGGCTCTATCCTGAGCACTACATCCGGCTCTCTCTAAAGTAATTGTTCGTGTATAATCGCACTGCGCAGGGATATCGCCCATCTTCGCTTCAAATAGTTGGAGACCCCTGCGCACACCACGCAACAATACACTTTTTATTTTTTTTATTTTTTATACACGACAATGGCGCCCGAACTACTATATTTTTGAACTACTATATTTTTGAGCCTTTGAGTCCTGTGAGAGTGGCAGTTTTTTCTAAAAAATAGTTTTTAAATTTTTTAAACTCGCTCACTTGTTATTTTGAAATTTTGGTGATATCATTGACTGTAAAGTTATTATACTTTAGTGCTTGTTAGGTTTATATGCGACAGGGTTGTAAGCATACATTTAATACAATTCATAGTAATTATTATAATATTACTAAATAATAGTATAATTAATAATATAATAATTAATATTTTATTTGGGCTTCGCTATGAATAAAAAGCATAGCGCTCAGCCATAATTCCTATTAAATCTCAATTTGAGAGCTAATTTATTTTTATTGACAGGGAGTAACCTGTATATATTTAGAAATTTATCAATTATTATAACCTATTACATACCCTGACACATATAACCTCACATTCTTGTTAACATGTCGGACGGCGAAAGGGAAGAGCAATATTACGAAGTAAGTGGGGAGGCAAACAAACCACCTACCACTACTACTTCCTCATTTGTTAATACACGACCGCGGGGAGGTGCAATTGACACCCACCCACCCGGCCCTTCCACACTTAAAGCGTTACAACCCACATTGTCTCAACTAGGAGCTCCCGGTTTAGTACGTCAAGCCAACTCAATGGGTAGGACTACCTATGTTACGGAGGCTAGGGAAGATGATGAACGCGTTATTCACATATTAAAGGAGGACCATTTGAGGTCGTGGAATTTAAAATTTTCTGGTGACTCAGACGTCACAGATTTTTTCTTTAGAATTGATGATTTTAGGCGTAGTCGGAATACTTCAGAACATAAAGTACTGAAATGTTTTTTTGATTTATTTAGTGGTAGCTATCTTTGAATAGCATTATTAATGTTGCCACCGGGCACACACCATTTTTGTTAGCTAAAGGTCGGGAGATAATGACGGATGGCATGTTGCCGAAAAGAGGCGGCATTCCAAATTCGTTAATACCTTCAAATGACCAGTCGTTCAGCTTATTTCTTCTCCGCTAAACTAGCACCGCGCTTTGTGAAATGTAAAGTTGTCAGGAAGCATTCGGATGTTGTTTACGACCTTCAGGAGATAGAAACCGGTAAAGTTGGAAAATATCATGTCAAGGACATAATAAAAGTCTCACAAGGTGTGTCCCCTAGCTAGCAACTTTCTTATCTTGAACTTTGTTATTTTAGATTGGTATAACCAATTAGAGGCCTCATTTTTCACATATGACATGACTCACATGTGAAATTTTTTTGTCAAGCGTTTTCATGAAAACCAATTTCTTTTGTAACTACACACTCTAGGCGCCAGAGTAAATATAAGGATATGGATTAATACTCCTTAATTTTTGAGAAAAAAAGGAAAATAAGTTTTTTTCCTTATACAATGTCAGCCCAACGGCTATACATTTTAAATGTCAATTTATGTGAGAGCTCTCCATTAGTTTAAAGACTTTATTAGGTTTACAATTTAATTACTAACTAGTAAATTATGTAGGAATGCTAGATTACTATACTTTAATTAAATCTCAAATAGTTTTTCTTATTATACATAAGTAAGAACTATATTACTTTAGATAATTCTTTATTATTAGTATGCTACTTGCGATTATCTCATTAGAAATCCAAGTATGATTTTTTAATGCAGGGGAATTGCAGCGGTCTGGCCAGACGCTGTATTCCTGACACTCAACATAAATTGGGTTAGTTTTAGAACTCTAGAACATATATTTTAGTTTAATATATGAAATAGCATGAGTTAGTTTCATATATAGCTGATAGTTTTATATTTAGAAATATATTGCCGTAGGATAGGTGAATGTTTTCTCCGGTTACCCCGGCTGTTTCGGCTAAGTACGACTTAACCTCTTTGCCGAAAAGGGGGGTATTGTAGTGATAACTACAGAATTATTTTGAACTTCTAACTGGTTAACCTTGCATGTCATATTTTAGGTGAAATAGTTGATATATTGGGATATTATTCCTATGGCGTATTACCTGCATGATAGGCTCTCGACTCACCACAATAGCAGGCATTCAAATCCATTAGTCTCCAGACAAATTGAATGGGAAAGTGACACACCGGTACACAAATTTCATATGTTGTTTTTACAATACTTATTAAGAAAACAGGGAGACCCGCACATCAAAACGTTCTTTGAGTCACGCCGAAACCATTGGTAGCAATAACTCGACGCGATTTTGTGTACTTACGGAATTATATTGAAAACTAAACATTCATAACAAAACATTTCACGATTAGATTAGACTGTCAACTGAGATCTACAGAGTTGGACGTCTGACATTGACAGCTGGTGACACACGTTCCGTTTTGGGTCCTAACAAACCTTTCTTATCATAAACAAATAAGAAGCCATGGTAGGATTGTTGTAAAATTTTAATTATTCTCCTTTAATATCGTCGACTTAGATTATTATAATATTCAACAAATAAATACCTTGTTTAAACATTAGTTCTTTTAAAGAATATTTAAAAGTTGGTTTGATGTGCGTTCGAATTAAGCGAAACGGAGCGCGACAAAATGGAATGTCAAATCGAGTGGAGTCGATTCTCTCTCTTCCTGGATAGGCCGCCACGACTAACATGGTTTGAGCAAAATCATTAAATTTTTGGGGTTTTTTCACTTTCGCCGCCCTCGGCTTCCCGTCATGGGACTATAGTTTAACCTTTAGCTTTAAAATCCGCGATACGCGCAAGGACACAGGGGATATTCGCCGCCACGAAGTTGTCGGGAACATGAGCTGTTGAAATCCACGTGCCCGCCCAGCCACATGAATCGACGCTTCCTGGAGTGTCCCCCCATCGCCAGAGGGTGCGGTTTCCCCGGACCGTGGACCGCATGCCACGGCGCAGGCCCCGTCGTCGGCGACCCCAAGGCGCAACACACGGATCCTAACCTTATCTCCAAAGGCCGCATCGCCGCCTCCGATCCGATGTCCCTGTAGTGGCTCAGCGCAAACCTCGGAAGGTCCAGCCAGCGTCTACTATCTCGCATACAACGGAGCGTCGCAGGAGCGCCGTGCCTCTTTGATGACGCGACCAGCACCAGTGCTCGAACCCAACGGATCATAATGGTGAACGGGACAATGTTATAAGTGCGCACAGACGTTTGTGTACGGACCTGGCCAGGTACCTTATATTTGGTTTGTGTCAATTTTAACTTTTAATTGCGGCAAAGACTTATCAGATTTTGGTATTAGTATAACATGTGCCCGCCCTCAGCGGCTAGTGTGTTTATGGAATAAAATGCTATATTCTATCCCAACCATATTGTATTAATGATATCACCCTGCCCATGACTCCCAGGACCTAAGGCTTACTAGACAAGAGGTCCTTGTACTTCAAAAGTACGAGGCTCTATCCTGAGCACTACATCCGGCTCTCTCTAAAGTAATTGTTCGTGTATAATCGCACTGCGCAGGGATATCGCCCATCTTCGCTTCAAATAGTTGGAGACCCCTGCGCACACCACGCAACAATACACTTTTTATTTTTTTTTATTTTTTATACACGACAAGAGGTAACAAACAAATTAATAAACTCACTTTCGCATTTATAATATTAGTTGGGATTCGCGATGTGCCGCCGAGAAATTTCCTGTTCCCGAAAATTTATTTCCTTGAAAAATTCCGAAAACTCTCAAAAAATTCTTCAGTTTTTAGGAAAATTTTCCATTCTCGAGAAATTTCCAAGACACTTTCCATTGTTTTTTTGAAAATTTCGGAAACGGCACATTACTAGTTGGGGTTAAATGAAAGAAAGCAAATAATATTTCCAGAGAGAACCTGTTGTCTCACATCCGCGGCGCGCACGCGGCGACGCCCGCGCCCCCCGCCGCGCCCACCGCGTGCGCCGCGTGCCCAAGGACGTGAGTACTTTGTATACACTAGCCGCGCTCCGGGGCGCAGCTCCCGTGGGAATTTCCGGATAAACAGTACCCTATGTGCTATTCCCGGTATTTTTCTACCCGTATACCAAATTTAATCGAAATCCGTCTGGTACGCCTAAATGGAGGCAAAACATAGTCGTTCTAATACCCAAATAACAACTAATGTATTTTACCTATGTTTTACAAATAAATAAATGATTGATTGATTGATTGATTGGTAGATTTTGAGTGATTGAGTAACAAATATCCCCACAAACTCAAAACCAAACTTTTGCATTTATAATATTAGCAGGATTAGCGCCCCGCCCCGGCTTCGCACGGAAGGTACATACATCAATTGTAGCCTGTCACTCAGGCATAAGGCATAATGTAGCTTTCTATTGGTGAAACATTTTTTGGAATCGGTTCATAAGTTCCGAAAATTAACCCTTACAAACAAACTCACAAACACTTTTTCTAATATTAGTATGAAATATGATTTGTCTCCATTATAATCAGCCATTGACGACCTCCGAACATACATCACTTGGAGGTCTTGAATTTGATACCCAATATGTATAAGCATTCCTATTTGTTTCACAGACGGTGTACACCGTTGACTGTTATCTTTAAATTTACTAGCCAACATGAACTAGAACAAGCATTTGTATTTGGTTTACAAACGGTGTGGACCGTTGACTGTTGTCTTTAACTAACCCAATATTTGACAAAGCCCCATCCAATTCATTTTACCACCATCTTTGTTCATTGTTAAATTCTGGAGACAAAAGACCAAAATCAGCAGATTTTTTACACGACTGACCAAAAAAGGAGTGTTATGTTTTCAGCATTCATATATGTATGTTAAACATAACCCTTTTGTTTCCCAGCTTCGGTTCCGTGGCAGCCATGAAACGCCACGCGCGCGTCCACCTCCGCGCGGAGGAGGGGCGGCCCGCGGGGGAGGGGGGCGAGGGGGAGGGGAACGTCGAGTATCTCGAGATGGACACCTTGGAGGAATAAGTTGACACTGGGCAGTGTGGTGTACTGACTGCGGCCTTCGGTTCCGTGGTAATGTCGTGATAATTGAATTAATTAAAGAGTCCCTCGGAGAGAGGAATAATCCCTCGGAACTAGTCGCTATTGGCGAAATATGGATTGAGCCCACACCTCATTATGGTTTCATCAATAACCTTACTATTCTAAACCCATCTTTGGTTAATATGTGGGTAATGTTGCCAGTATATCAGCAAACAGCGACATCTGTCCTTGCAATGAAATTTAATAAAAATCAAATACAAAAAATAATGCTACGCAGAACTTGCGAATTAAATTGTGCTTCAAAGTATTTAAATAGCTTTGTAAACTGAAGCAATATAAAGAACTGATATGTTAAGTATACATATATTGTTATGTATTATGATGTTAGCATTAGATTAATTATAGGTATTTAGAAATAAAATATTTTTTTACTTACAACCATTTTTATTTCTAGACTAGAATATAATACTTCCTCAAAGTCATCAAGAATATTATATTACAATTTATAAATTCGGTCAAGTGTGAGTTCAACTCACACGTAGGGTCCTGAACCATCGAACATAGTTCTATCTAATCGTAATTATTATTTTAATATAATAAGTATATATAACATAACAAATCCATTTTTTAACTATAAAGATAAATACATAAAACTCAGGGCAATAAAAAACAAAAAACAGTTTCTTATTAAACTTTAACATGATCTTCCCTTTATAAAATAAAAAAAATATTGTCAAATAAATTCCCTATTATAACCCTGTTTTAACGAAACAAGCGTGTTTAAAATTTTACTTGTTTTTCGATAAAAATAAATTCTACGGTCGAACAAATGAGAAAAATTCACTCGTAGGTCAATTGAAATTGCGAGCACAAAGATGCAAAAATATTTTTGATTTTACTATGTAAACAAATCAAACATATTATTACGTTGTTATATTACGTCTCTGTTGGCATTTGTGCTTGTTATTTTTATTATGTGAAACCTACAACAGATACAGCAACTTTAGTTGTGGGTCGTTGACCGTCTCTGAATGGAAATTCTATACAGTAATTCAATCATCAGCCATTTTCAAATAAATTCGTCAAAACAGGACGTCCTTATGTATGGATAAGGTGGATGATGACCTAACTACTCTCTGTTTGGTCTAATGGTTGACTGGTAGATAATGCCATATGCATGTAGTTCATCATTTGTACATAATTTTTCTAAATTTGTGCAATAAAGTTTTTAAATAAATTAATAAATGTAAATGGTTACATAATATAAATAAATTCGTCAATCAATACAGGTCTCCATGCACATAAATCTTAGATGCTTTTAGCCATTGAATTAGAAATATATACTTTTAGCATTAAGTCTATTTGTACTGTACTTTTGTTTGTGTGTACGATTAATTAAATTTAAATAAACTATCAACCAATAAATACATAAATTACGCCCGGACGAAGTCGCGGGCACAGGCTAGTAATAAATAAATTCGTCGTTATAAATAAATTCGTCAGAACATGTCGATAGTATCCATCTAGAAAATTCAGCAAAGCAACAGGTAGTTGGTCGCCACTAACATCTGTTATCAGTAGAGATGGGTAACCACCCGGAATAAAACCCTAAATTCGGTTAAAACCCAGTTATCACCCATTACACTCCATACATTAAAGTGGGTGATAACTGGGTTTTAATTCATGTTACCAATCTGTATTTACCAGTTAACTCAAAACCCTATACAGGTCTCGGGGAACTGGCTGAAATGGTCTGGAATACAGGTTCAACCTAGTTCAGGCTCCGGTCCACCTCCTAATACATATTTATGTGTTGTTGTGGAAAAATAAATATTTTTTCATTAGGGTTCCGTACCTCAAAAGGCAAAAACCCTTATAAGATCACTTTGTTATCCGTTCGTCTGTCAATTTTTTTTTGCAATGGATCCAGTATGAGAGGACTGTTTACCACGTCTGGTGCGGTTCCAAAAATTAAATAGGGATGTGGCGTACAGCGGAGCGTTTGTAGCTGACTCATTACATTGGGATCCGTCTCAGCGTGCGGTCGGTTGCCACTCACAGTCACTATCAAGTTGCTCTGTACCAACTTCTATCCATAATAATGTTAATGAATACGGGAGAACATTAACTATGATGTCGTGGTATATCTCAAGCGTCCATCTAGTTGGTATCCTCTGGCCTAGGCCTGCTGCGTGTGATGACAGCGAGCCTGCGCCGCCTGGGCAGCCGCTCGCCTCGCCATATGCTGTGTTCGCCGCCGAGAACTGCGTGCGTGAACATGTAGCGGGCACTGCCTCTGCGGGAGGGATCTGTGCTTTATTTTATTTTGAGCTTAATAAGCTGATGCCTGTGTATTGTCTAATCTGTTCTTTAAACTGTTGACAGAAGGTGCGATGACGACATTTTCGTTTAACTTGTTCCAGTCTCTAACCAGACGGTTTGATATAATTTTTTTAGTTACTATACTACAGTCAAAATACAAAATTATTTGTAAAAGACTAACAACCTTAATAGAGGGCCACAATGCGGTTTTTATTTGGCTTTTATTCGGTTGAACCTCATTGTGTATTTTTGAAAATCAGTCATTTGTTCATTTCATGTGTCACATGGACAACAGCCAAGAAATACGATCCTTAATTACGCTCCAGCAGAGCGTCGGCCTGCAGCTGCGGCAGTGTCTCATGCTGCAGCCGCATCACGATCACTTCTACACAGACTGACAATGACATACCTCATGATGTACATGGCTCGGCGCTCCAGCAGAGCGTCGGCCTGCAGCTGCGGCAGTGTCTCATGCTGCAGCCGCATCACGATCACTTCTACACAGACTGACAATGACATACCTCATGATGTACATGGCTCGGCGCTCCAGCAGAGCGTCGGCCTGCAGCTGCGGCAGTGTCTCATGCTGCAGCCGCATCACGATCACTTCTACACAGACTGACAATGACATACCTCATGATGTACATGGCTCGGCGCTCCAGCAGAGCGTCGGCCTGCAGCTGCGGCAGTGTCTCATGCTGCAGCCGCATCACGATCACTTCTACACAGACTGACAATGACATACCTCATGATGTACATGGCTCGGCGCTCCAGCAGAGCGTCGGCCTGCAGCTGCGGCAGTGTCTCATGCTGCAGCCGCATCACGGCCGCCGACAGCAGGCAGAGGCCCGCTATCACCTCGCCACAGAACTGACAAGGACGATATTAAACGAGTGAGGTCAGGAGAGGCAGACCAAAGTAGCTAGCTAGCTATTCATTTCTTTGTTATTGAAGTAGTAGTAGTATATAGTAGTATTATCTAGTTACGTGTCTTCTTACTAAACTATTATAACCACGAAAGATAATGCAAACACCACTGGACGGATTTCGATGATACTTGGAATACAGGGAGAATGAAACCTGGAATAAAATGATAATTTTTCATTTCATATTTCCCTTGTAAAATATCAAGATACGAATAAATGCTTCCATACTAGCCGCTCTCGGGGCTTCGCTCCCATTGGAATATCAGGATGAAAAGTACCCTATGTGCTATTCCTGGTATTTTATCGAAATCCTTCCAGTAGATTTTGTGTAATTGAGTAACAAACTCACATCCAAACTTTCGCATTTATAATATTAGTAGGATGCATTATTCTTTAAAAATGTCTTGAATACTCACCCTGACAGCATCAATATGCGGCTTAATAAACCCGGCGCTCGCTAGATCCAGCACATGCGCGTGCGGCAGCGGCTCGCCAGCGCCCGGCGCCTGGAACGCGGCCGCCAGCACGCGCGACAGCACGCGCGCGTTCGCGGGGCTCCAGCTGCTGTACTCCGTCTCGCGGTAGCCTTGGATTGCCTGTCCATTAAGTGTATGTTACAGCGCAATTCAATCAAACTTGATGGAACTTGAGGAATCAGCATTAAATGTGGAAAATAAAGAATTTCCTAATCTGGCTTTCCTGATCATATTGGTAGAGATAAACAAAAACCCTAACATTATCCCAGTGGTCAAACTCATATCTCATCCTCTTGAGCCTTGGTTCTAGTTCCTGGACCAAGGAAGCTTCCTCCTCTTCAGTCACGAAGTTGGGGAGCACCTGCATGTCTCTCAGCACGGCCTCGCGCAGTTCCGGCTCTTCACACTCCGCCCATGATGGCAGGATTTCCACCAAGGATGGATCGGCAGCTGTAGTTGTAATTTGGTGTTTTATGATTTTGACAGGCAACAACTTAACCTAAGGACGGGCTTAAATACATCGTATCGTACCCTTATCCAGCGAGATTCGAGATATAATATTTCAGATGGTCTTTCTGATGGAGAAGCTTACCTGGAATTCTATCAACATTCTCCTGCTGTGGCGGCACCACATCTGTGACGATTTTCCTAGAACTGTTAAACCAGGTTGACTTGAACTTACAATTTTTGAGGAAACTTAAACATAACAAACGCATTATCATTATCCTAGATTTTTCCTTGGGATTTTAGGTAAAACAAAAAAAAAAGTGAAGACTTGACAAGTTGACAGTTAAGTCAAGTTGACACATCGAGTTGACACTCCCATGGAAGTAATAAGTACCTTTGTACAACTGGAAGGTTTACTTCAAAATCCGTGACAAACAAAAATGAACTTAATGTTGAAGTCAATAGTACTGTTTTTAAAATAATCATAGTTAAAATAAAAAACGTGCCCGAAAGAGAATCACTTTCCCGTCATTGTGTCCCTTTCACTCAGTTGCTATGTTAAGAATTTACTTCTATTTAGTAGAAAACGTTTACAATGAATCAATGGAAATTCGTTGTGTAAGTATTTCTTATTTATTTACTAGATACGAGTATCATCTAGATACAACTATTACTTGAAATCATTTTCATTAGGCAACATATTGGAAGAAATCTATACATATAATAAAACAGTAAAAATATTTTGTCTGTACATGCAGTATTTTTTACTGAAATAGATAGAGGGACACTTAAAATAAAAAGAATAATAGAAAGCAAAAAATTTTTTTTTGAATTTTTTATCTGTCTGTCTTTCTGTCTGTCTGTCTGTATGTATGTACGCGTTTCACGCAAAAACTACTGGACGGATTTGAATGAAACTTTTTTTGTTGTATAGCTGCCTGGCAACATATAGGCTATAATTAATTTTGAAAACTGGAACACCTGATGAAGAACCTTAACAGAACAGCTAAACTATAAGAAATATGGAAATGGTACCTTTGCAAAAGTTTATCAATCTGACGAGCATTTTCTATTGACGTATAAAAATTGAAGATCAGGATCATCTGATGAAGAATTCCAAGAGACCAGCTACACTATAAAATAAATGGAAATGGCGCCTTATCAAAAGTCGTTCAACCTGATGAGCATTTTCTACTAACGTATAAAAACTGAAGATTATGGAACATGTGATGAAGAACTCCAAAAGACCAGCTACTCTTTAAAATAAATGAAAATGGGGCCTTAGCAAATGTCGTTCAACCTAATGAGCATTTTCTACTGACGTATAAATAGCCAGGACACGGGATAAGACAAAGAGGGACTCGGGGTGGGAGTGGTGGTACACGGGAAATTGTAGATAACGAGCAGATGAAGATCGTTTATTGAATGAAATATCACTTTTGATTCATTTTAACACCGTGACTGTACTTCTTCTTCTTCTCTCAGCCTAAAGACGTCCACTGTTGGACAAAGGCCTCCCCCAAGGATTTCATCCATGAAGGGTTTTGCCGTAATCGCCACGCTTGGCAGACGGGTTGGCGATCGCAGTGTGATGGCATAGTATGCGGAAAGATGCTGCTGCCCATCCTCCGGTGTTTTAAATCCCTTAGTCGCCTCTTACGACACCCACGGGAAGAGATGGGTTGGTGTTATTCTAGGACCACACCACAGGCCGCTGTACTACGAGTACCTAATATAATTGGATAACCAGAGATCTGAAATTTTGAGTAGGTACTGGAGTTTAGGTTACTACAGTTTGGAACACAAAAAGATTTTTCATCTAAGCGAAACTCACGCGGGCGAAGCCGCGGCAACAGCTAGTTAATTGATAATGCCTTTAGTCCACCCACGCGTTCGCATACGGCAACGAAACTTCAAAAAACTTGTCAGTTGGATGAGAGCGTTTCGTATATGCTGTGTCTCGTTCAAACTAAGCGAGATTAGTATAGTTGCATCCTTATCAGTACGTTCGCAGTCTAGGGTTCATGATTTCTCGAGCTTTTCAGTTTCTCGGGTCTCGAGAATTCTCGAGGCTAATTTCTCGGGGCTTCTCAGGTTGTCGAAAAATTTACATTTACGTACGTTTTTTTTTATATTATTTGGTTCCAATTACGTCAACAAAGTGTGGTTTACCTCTCTAATAACATATTATTTCTGTATTTTTTTTTTAATACAGAAATAATATTATTCAGACTCATAATTATAATGACAGCACCATTTTTGGCCGGTTATTTAGAACTTATAAACAAAAGTAACTTCTATTAAACTAAACACAAAATTACAATCACAGCACCATTTTTGGCTGATTATTTAGAAAAAAAAAAACAACTTAAACCTTGTAAACAAAAATAGCTTCAATATACCTAACAAAAATAATACATGAAAGAAAACGTTAATAGCTTTAAAAAAAACCGGCCAAGTGCGAGTCAAGCTCGCGCACCAAGGATTCCGTACACCTAAAAGACCAACTAGTCTCAAAAACAAATTTAACTTTTCAGTTCAATCCCTAGGATTCATACTGCATCGAGCGCAAAAATAAGTTTGTAACACTTTTTTTAGACTTCCAACAACATATTTACAATTTTCAGATTTATTCCTGTATAAGTACTGTTAGACCTTGCCTTTTGCCAAATTTTATAATTTTATGTCAACAGGAAGTACCCCATAGGTTTTGATTGCTGTCTGAAATCGCAAAAAAAATCGCTACATTTACGGTAATCTCCTGATCGCGTTGACGTATAATGTTGATTATTTATTTGCTGAAAGAGACCGTGGATCCGATTATTCAATATTAATTTCAACTTGAACCTTTTGTTGAACAAAGTTATCTTATAAGGGTTCCGTTTTTGCCTTTTGAGCTACGGAACCCTTAAAAAAATAATTTCTATATAGGTTCATGATTTCTCGAGTTCTCGACTTTTCTCGAGCTTGATTTCCCGGGAACAAAGCCCAACGATTTCCCGGGAATTCTCGAGCCGAGAATTCCCGGGAATGAATTCCCGATGAACCCTAGTTCGCACGTAGCTGCGAAGTAGCTGTTACAATGACGACGTAGGCGATTCGCTAATGTCATGTTTCGCTTCGCAATGCGTCATGTAATTAGAAATCAATGCGATGCGACGTGCAAAAATATACACCAATATATTAAAATATAAATTCTTGATTTCTTTCTACAAAACATGCCATATAAAAACCGGTAGTGTTTCGCAGACGTTTCGCAATCGCAAGCGTTTCGCAGTGAATCGCTTTCGCATGTGAACGCGTCGGTGTACTAAGGGCGTAATAGCATGAAAAACTTTCTAGTTATGGAAATAGTAAATATTTGCAATACACTAGCAACACAAATTAAACAAAATGGCTGCTTTTTTTCTGTAGCGCGTGAATTTAATTGTTTTTAATAATAATTATTATTGGAGTTTGAGAATGGTTAAAAAATGTTGTGCTATTAGAGGTGGCAATAAAGAAATCATACCCAGGTTGTGGGATTTCCTTCCACGGGTAAGTTTTTCATTTCTGGTAGTAGGGTGACTACATAATAATTATAAAGAAAATAAATGTATCCTAACAAAGATTTTTTTCAGATTACCGCAAATATAAAATTAAGAAAAAAATGGATTGGGATGATTCGTGGGAAATTAACTAATAACTCGTAATATGTAGCTTACATTTCCAACCTGAGGATTACCGGGCGGATTATTAAACTAGCTTTACGCTGCTGTAAGGAGAGAAGTATTGGGCTCAGACGTCCTATCTGAGGATGATCTGAGCGACATAACAATAGGGCAGTTATTAAAATCCTGCAAAGTAACAGGTAGATTCAGTGGGTCGCCACCAACGTGAGTTACCAGGTGACTCAAAACCCTATACATACGGGTCTCGGGGAATTGGGTGAAATGGTCCCGGCATGAGTGGACTGATCACCCGTCTGGAGATTGCGCTGGCGTCCCCAATAAGTAAATAAAATAAACAATAACGTTTAAGTAATTAAATAAATCGTTTTTTTTAACTTGAGTATTATTTTACTTAGTTTATAATTAGTACTATATTTTATTGAACCTATGGAATAGCTACATATTTTTCTAGTAGCGTAATTGTAGGGGCGTAAGAGCGCAAACGAGCGTAATTTTGACTCACACACAACTCACGAAAGTAGGCTCAATTGCCTTCACACTGACTCATGACATGTGACATGTGGTTCACTGGTCCTCAGAATTTTGTTTAACATGGTCACCCTCGTCAGAAAGGGACGCGCCACGATTTCGAGCCTCTCGTTCGGCTCGCTTTTCTAGTCTCAGTGAACCTTCCAGTTGTACAAAGTACTTACTACTTCCATGGACACTCCACCGTGAACGAGCGCGGCTAAAAGGGGTATTAGACCTTCCTGAATTTAGGGTCCGATATTCAGTGGCTTCTGAATTCAGAGAAGTCTAATTCGCATTTAGGAAGCTAGCATCCGATTTAGCCTCCGTTCTCAGGAAAGAACGCCTTCCGACGTATCGGATCCTAAATCAGTCACCGTTCGTCTGCCGTCGCGCATCGCGCACGCACGTTTTGTTGGTTAGCAGCGTGTGTGTTTACGTACGCAAAATGGCAGAAAGAGAGATTCTTAATGATATTTTAGTTTTATACAAGGACATACCTTTGGGACAAGCGTGACCAAAATTATATGAACATAAAAATTAGAAACTAGCTTTTTCCCGCGGCTTCGCCCACGTGAATTTCCCACGTGAACAGTGCTCTTTCCGGGATGAAAGGTACCCTATGTCCTTCTCGGTACCTCTAACTATGTGTACCTATGCGAAATTTCATTCAGGAAGATTGGTTCAGTAGATAAATCGTGAAGAGGTAACAAACAAATAAACAAACTCACTTTCGCATTTATAATTTTAGTTAGGTTAGGATTAGGATGAAGGATTCAATGTATTATTAGGTGTAGGTATATATTTTTTTTTATCAAAATGCAACATTAAAAACCTTAAAAATATTTCGATTAAGTTGGAGCCATTTTGTTTTAAATGCGCGGCGCGACGCGACACGTCTGTCTCGTAGCGCTCGTCCTTAGCAACTGATTCAGAGCTATCTGACTGAATCAGGGCTTGAAACCGGTTAATAGAAAACCTAAAAAATAAGTGTTTTGACCTGGTTACGCAGTAACGCTCGGGCCATTACGATCGGAGTGAAAACCCTTTTGAATAGGTCTCGCGAGCGGAAATTACCTGGTTAATCCCGCGCGGGCGAGTGACAAGGACGGGTATATTGCTCAGCGTTTTATCTCACTTACACATTTGCAAGTCTCAACGTGTAGATTGGTTAGATTTATATCGAGCGAGAGTGAGAAATAATCATAGAAAGAGCGAAATATTTTGGGTCTTTCCGGTATTTTGAACAGGAACTGAAATGATATCGCGCTTTGAACATAACCAGAAATAATATATGGTTTTGCTCAACCGTAATTGATTTAAAACGCTCTTTTTTTAAATGTATGGCGCATCGAGTGAGCTGGTTTAGAATTTTAACCAGGTTAGCAAGCCCTGCTCTGAATCAGTGAATGTGTCGATCAGGCGCATCGGCCACTGAATTCAGAGGCCGATATCGGACACAAAATTTAGGATCCTAAATTCAGGAAGGTCTAATACCCCTTTAATCCTGAGTGAACGAACACTTTGATCCTGAGAGCTCCCTTGTAATCCTAGACTATTGAATCGTTCCCTAGTATACACCAAGTCTATGATTCGTAAATCGTGACACGACGACGGTGCATCGCGTGGTTGGTGCATCTTTTGACAGTTAAATTCGATAGTGATGAGACATGTAAACTTTTCAATCATTAATCATGCTGTTTTTTTTTAAGTTTTTAATTTCGATTACATATAATAAAATAGAAGATAAATAAAATATTTGAGGCCAGTTTCCATTTTAATTTTGTGTTTTCAACTTTATACATTACTTTAAACTATTTACATGTAACAAATGAACTCCATATTTAAATAAATCTATTGATTGTGATATATTTATGTGCGAGTGTCGGCTGTGCTAATCACTAAAACATCTTAATTGTCATTTGTTTCTATCTTGTTTATGCATTTTCTGCTCACGCAGAAAACAATAGGATTTGGCCTATACTATCACTCTAGTAGTAAAAAATTCGAAACTCAATGCTTGTAATCCTGAACTGAGTTTTTAAGTAATCTGTGACTGAGTTGTAATCCCTGCTGAACTGTAGAAATCATAGAAATATTCTTTTTCTGTGGGAAACTGCGAAAAACTTTTTTTTTCGTTCTGAAATGTTAGATTCGGAAATCCAAATGCATGCTTTTCATAAAAAAAAATATATTTATTTTATACATAATGTTCGATTGGCTGCACATTTATGTTTTTTTTTTCATTCAGCTTCTAATTTAATCAGGCTTGACGAACGATTTGTTATCAGTTGTTTATTAATAGAGGAAGAAGAAAATCAAATGCCAACAAGAATTATAAAAGTTCGGCCGGCCTCTAGATGCGAATGACGTCACCCTAGCAGCAGCGTCCGATGTCGATAGGCCAGCGTTAGTGACGTCATCAGCTGCGGCTCGGGGAATTCGGACGTGTCAGGTACTGCGGTGACTGTGGTGCGTGTAGGTATGCGAGGTTAAATTCATATAAAGAAATCAAATGCGGCGACTGCGGTGCGTGCGGTGCGGCACAAGTCTGCGTTCACCTTAAGACTCACACGTGTGCACCCGCCGCCGCCCACTCGAACATTTTGATAGCGTGCATTCGGGTTTCCGAATCTAAAACATAAGGAAATTTTTTTTTTTTAATTTTTTTGTAAATTTCCGTACGGAAATATACTGACGTTATGCGGGGAGCAGTCGTTGACGGGAACGGGTCAGAGACATGGAAGTAGTAAGTACTTTGTACAAAGGTACTTATTACTTCCATGGTCAGAGATTTTTTCTCTATGGTCGCCTCGCCTCTGTCACTGTCAGTCTTCTTTTGTTTATAATGTTTATTTACCTTTGTTTTGTGAGATGAAATGAAATTTTAGTCAATTTACATACTTTAGTTTCTTTTTTACGGTTAATAGGTATTTAAGGAAACTCCAAATTAGATGTGAGCAAATAACTATTACATTTAAAATAAATAGATAGGACGATGGACAGCCGAAATGGATCGGCTACCGAACGAGGTACTTATGATGATATTCGAGCGTCTGCCCTCGCGAGACCTTCTAGAGGGTGCTGGGCGTGTTTGTCGACGATGGGAACAATTGGTGGAACGCCGTGCTTTAGGCATAAGACAACAAGATGACCTACAAAAGTTGCACCAAGGCATCATCACAGTCGAAATGACCGCGCGTCTGGACTCGTTGCGTTTTTTCATGAACTCGACCTATGCAACATGTCCACATCTTCGCAACCTGACCGTGCATGCAGCGAACGCATTTACTCGTGACAATTTGGAGGCTCTTCATCGCCTCTCCTGTTTGGATCACCTCGACATTTTCGTACTATCGCGCTTTGTAGACGAACAGCTAATGCCTACTTTGATGCGATTGTCGTCGTTGGTAATTAACGAGACTGTGTGTCCGGACGTGCTCCGCGTGTTAGCTAATAACAAGCGACTTCGTGCGTTATACATGTATGGGCGTGCACTGTACTATCCACCAAGGGAATTGCTGCAGTTAGTTACTGCGCGTCGCCACCACCTTCGTGAGCTTACATTGCGTTGCAATGAACTTCTAGACCATGCTTATGCTACCATCGCTCAGTGTGAATTCCTCACTTCCTTGCAACTATACTCTTGTTGGATGATGACTCTCAAAGGAGCAATGTATATCATACAACCAAAGTTATTGAAGCGCCTGCACGTCACAGGTGCTCGGATGGTGCGTTCCAAAGCCTTAGTTATTATTGTAGAGCACCTTCCACTGTTACTTGAAGAGTTGGTTCTCAGTGCTACATGTTTCACAGACATGCATGTGCCCTCCCTCATCACTAGATTACCATATTTAAGAATACTAGAACTCTGGAGGTGTTCCTTGACAGTAGAAAGCATATTAATGTTAGTGAGTGGGCTACGGGAACTGAAAACTCTTGATGTTGACATTCGCTTGCTAGATAATAACCTTCGCACAGTAGTAAAGCACCGTTCACTGACTAGTTTGCGCTGTGCCCTGAAAGGTCGAGACTCTCACATTAGAGTGAAGGATAATGGTGATTACCTCAGAGTATTATCAGTGTTTGCCAGATATGAGAAGAAGTATATTCGCACAGGCGGGGAGGGACACCGTGGAGCTCTGTATTACTTCTGGACACGAGACCGGGATCTAGAACCGAGCACTATTCATCCCATTTTTGATGATGATGATGAAGAATACTAAATTATCCTAAAAGAACTTTATTGTCATTTGTCATTGTGTATTTAGACATTTATTTTTAGAGACAAAGATTAGAAAATTAGAGTAAAAAGATATTCTGTACTCAAAAAGATTTAGAAAATGCAGAATCAAAGAGGACTGGAGAAGTACAAGCTTGATGTTGAAACCAGAGCTCCAGGGAGCACCAGGTATTGAGTGAAGCCCATTGCCTATGCACACTGTCAGTAAGGCTTCGCTTATTGAGCTGGGCTAGTTTCAAATAAAGAAAAAATTACAACAGAAAAGCGTCCTCAGAAGAAATTTAATAAGAAGCCACAGAAGTAGTTATTAAATGACGATGCAGGAGAAGGTATACTTCCAGCTATGAGTGGATGAAACCCTATAAAGCCTGCTCTGTTTTCAGCAATATTGTAGGCAAGCTCAATCGATATAGATAAAAAACTTGTAATTTTGTAAGACTGTTTTAGTGTATAATGTCATCTCTACCTCGTGTTAGTTAAATTTACTGTTAATTAAAGCATTTAGCTATAATTTTGTGTTTTATTACTCACATTAGTGTGTACTTAACTACGTACGGTGTGGCGCAAATTCGCTAGAAGAGCTAACTGACCCCAAATAAATAGGGATGAAAGCAAGGAAGAAGAAGAAAACTCACATTAGTGTTGTCCCTCGACAAGTCCTTTCCGGTCCCTCGACAAGTCAAATAAATCTACCATACCATATAATAAAACTTTAAAGTAGTCCATTACATGTACCGCTGCACCACAGAGCAACTTCGCACGTGCTACAGAGGTCGTGTGAAGGTTGTCACCAAACATTGTCAATGAAAAAGACGCCGCGCGCATACATATGATGGCTGAGCAGAGTCCATTGTGACGCTAATGACGGATCATTGGTAGAGCTGCGCTGAGAGGAGACAGGATGGGAATCTATTAGAATAAATTGGTTGTGTTGATGCTGTTAATACAAAAATATCGTTTAGTTCCCGTGGTCCACATCTACTTCCATGGTCCAATTCCAATGGTCGAGGTATTTCTCTCAGAACACCGATTTTAGTAGCACCTACGTTACGCACAAATATATTAATGCAATACATACAATATCTATGAAAAATGTCATAGAGTAGCACAGCCGATCCGGGGAAGTTCGTTTCGTGTGTTGCTCGAAGTTAAATATTGATCGGATGGGTGATATTGAAATCGGAGCTACCTATTTCATTTGGTGCTTCTGCTGCGAGAGGAACATCTCCAATGGTCGAGGCTTTCGAGTTATTGACCAGGAGATCGTGATTTCGATCTAATCCCAAGTAAATACGAGTAAGTGTTGTTTGAATCATCTGAATGCTTAGTGCATCCGAAGGCATATATCGTGGAGGTGGATTCCAGTTGGAAGTCCCTATCTGGAAGCATCGATAAAATACTTGTTAATATTTTGTCGATGCTGGAAGTCGTTAAATATACCATCTAAGAGGTCGTTAGGAGAATTAGAACTCTAAACTAAACACTACCTAATCAATATTGCTGTTTGGAGCTTTGG
This sequence comes from Ephestia elutella, assembly GCA_018467065.1. Lineage (NCBI taxonomy): Eukaryota > Metazoa > Arthropoda > Insecta > Lepidoptera > Pyralidae > Ephestia > Ephestia elutella. Next base: position 1,564,043 of record CM031579.1, read on the forward strand.
AAAAGAAAGAAAATAAGTAGGTATGTACCTACTGAATACAATGTATACAGCCTGTTGCCAAATCAGGTCACCCCATAGCTACAGCCATGTACTTATGATCCGATAGGAGCAGCCATGTGTATCGCTTGCCCAACCGCTTTTGTTCGTAAGGTATTATTACAGCTTATGGGTTATCTGCCCAACCCACAGATTATATACACAGTTAGTTAATTAGGTATTAACAATAATAAGTACTTATACTATACCGCACTGTCAGGGTAGATGACTAGATGTGGGTCTTTTTGCTTCCGGCCGTAGATGTGGGTCCGTCCTATAAAATCAGTGCCCCTAAATATATTTTTTCTTGAATTTATACAGTTCTCTCCGCGTACCTAATTAATATGAATATCTCTATCAAATTACAGCTTAATAGTTCTTATAGACCGACGACCTGGTGAAGGTCGCGGGATGCGCATGGAGGCGGTAGCGCAGGACCGGTCGTTGTGGAAATACTTGGGGGAGGCCTTTGTCCAGCAGTGGTCGTCTTTTGGTTGGTTGAGAGAGAGTTCTTATAGTCTAGTCTCTGAGCTACGGTCGGACAGACAGATAGACATCACTATAAAACAAACTATAAGGTTTCTTGTTTACTTCGGAACCCTAAAAATGACGGTTTCTCAGTCTTTGGACAAAACCATATCTTTGTTGAATCTACTATAGGCGTTGCATAACGCTGACCTTACCATCTCAAAGTGAATCATTCGATATGCGGGATTAAGATCCGTGACTATCTCAAACAACATCTCCAAAGAGATTAATCTTAGAGTATTGTGCACTGGTTTCGAAATCCGATTGTTCGTCTTTAATACGATATAACGATGATATCTCCTCAATTTCCGGTTACAAGCTCGCATTTCACCCCGTTTCTTTAAATTCATCAAACTATTTAGTCGTTCGCCATTATTATATTTACAAATGTGAAAGTGAGTTTGTTTATTTGTTTGTAACCTCTTCACGCTTTATCTACTGAATCAATCTTTCTAAAATTTCGCATAGGTACACATATAGTCAGAAGTACTGAGAAGGACATAAGGTACCTTTCATTCCTCAAGGAAAATTCACGCGGGCGAAGACGCGGGTAAAAGATAGTTAATATAATTTGTTGTACACAATATGTAAGTAGGTATGTAATTAATCATGATATTTGAAACGTTAAAAATTTTTTTCGGTTGATATGTATTTTCATAAAAAATGATAAATGTACTTGAGTTGCGGCCGCCTAGTTGCTAAGTCCGGGTTTCGTATAAAACATCTAACAACCGATAACAATTCTACTTGCGACATGATCCTCGCATTCTCCTCTCTCCTCATTATGTATTTTCGGTTATTGACATATCTAATCTTTCCTCTAGATTGACTGATATCTAAAATCTTCGATCCACAAACATAGATGGTAAAGCAATAGGTATAATTTATTCTCACCATTCGGTCGGCACTCATTCGCACTCATGTCATGTCATGAACATTACATTAAACAATAGGCAGCTATGAAGTGGTTACAGAATTCCGTCCAGTCACTTCCTTATTTCAGATTTGTTTGTCATGATCTCGTCACGCTTGTTACGCTCATAGATTGACGTGACCACTGGAACTATCTGATGCTGTGTCTCCATCTCGCCTGACTTTGATAAGATCAATGTTTTCCTTTGAGACGTCACATCCTGAATCAATGTCAAGCGTTTTTACGGCAATCATTTTCTTAACGATACACAACATAGATTGTTTTTATTATGTTGCAGGTTGTGTGACCACTGTGTGTACTTTCAAAAGTCTAAAGACGGCCCGAGGGCATCATTTTCAATCAAAAAGATTGTTCATAGAGCATTAGAATGTTATAAACACTGAATAGTGCCAAATTGTATTATTATCTGCTTTGTTTTGACTTCGCCTCTACATCAGCAATATCTTCAAAGCAAAAATCCAATTGAAATTCCTTCAGATTATCGTACATTGTAATGATAGGAACGCTGCCAACCGTCTGGCGTCTGTCCGCCATCACTGCCAGCTCCGGCACTGACCTACATTAACACCTCATCACAACTTCAGAAGCACTCTCGACAGTTTACGATCTCCACATACCTTCAATAAATCATAAATAGTTATCCAAGAAAATAACTAATTACAAGATCCACAAGATGTGGTATTATCAACTCGGCTCGCTTGTTAAATGGAGTAGGTCGAACAATTAGATGAGTGCGGTAGACCGCGCTGATTGAAGATGATAGGCTATTTCTGCAGAAGCTGCGATAGAAATTTAATAGTGACGGACGACCAGTGTACTTTGATGTTTTAATTGCTTTCTCAGAATAAAAATTTAGATTATTTTAGGTAGGTACAAGCTGATAATTAGTTTACCTGTTCTGTACATGCACCACTTAGGTAGGTACTTACAATGTTGTTTTATACATACCTACATAATATCACGCCTTTTTCCCGTGGGGGTAGGCAGACTAGCGATTTCCACTTGCTACGATCCTTGCAGATCTCTCTCGCTTATCACTCTCTTCATACATTTTGTTTTATTGTCTCATAAATATAGATTTAGAAGAAAATATTTGATTTTATTGTTTGTTATTTAGTTGAGCGAAAAGTGGAATACAAAACTCGCATTTGACTGTGAGGACAGACGCCCCGGGGTCGCGTCGCGACCTCTAGCGGCACAATTAAAAATAATAAACTGCGTTCGTGAAAATAAATTAAGGTCAGCTAGGCTATTACTAAGTACCTATTCAATTTCTACGTTGTCAATATAGACAGAACTAAATGGAAATCAAGGGGAAGAAGCACCAAAGTTTGCCCACGCGAGCGACTTCGTGGCTACAAACTCTACAAAATCTATCGATAGATTTTGTGACATTAGACTATACAGTGAAGAGTCTGATGTCACATTGTAACTGCAACCATGATTGTAATACAGGATAACATTAACATTCATAGTTGCAAGTATCGCGGACTATATTAGACATATAATAAATTCCCCGCTTAAAACGGGCTGGAATAGTTTTTAACTTTGTTCTCTAAGATTAACAAATCAGCTAAAGACTGAAAAAAGACAAACGTCTATAAGTAGACCTTCCTCCATGATATGATTGCAGCGATTGAAGATTCTAGTTAAGCACAAAACATAGTAATAAGCGTTTTATTTTCTCAATAGCACAAGATATATCATGAGTCTTCATTGTGTTGTAATTGTAACCGTATTGTCTGTGGTATCGTCTTCATCCTCGCAGGCGCAGGCCCACAGAGTCCAGCAGAGCGGAACATTCCAGCAATTATTCAGCACAATGGCGGACTTTACGCTGGATAATTTTAGCCACTGCCATTACCGGCTAAATATAACTGATGTTCATTAGTAAACGTCGTAACGTGGCTGGTTTATGACTAAATATATTGTATGGATCAGCATATCCTGGGGAATAGGCACAGGGTATAGGCATATTACCCCTACTTTTAACTTGGGTCTCATTTTAGATTTAGTGTATATTGATGTATGGGTCTTACAAGGGGCTACTACTTTATCATTTCCTAAGTATTTAAGTTGTTTTGTTACGCCCTATATTGGTCCTACCATGATTTTGCCGAGTCAGTTTTATAGGTACTTAGGTACCTATTTTTTTTCAGCAAAACTTTGTATTTCTGGACAATATATGGGTGGGTACGAGTATACTAGGTAGTTATATTAACAGGTACTCTACAATAAGTTGGTTCCCCTACAGCAGCGTGGCGTGACTTCCGACTATGATGCGCACAAGCATCCGCGTTTGAACTCAAAGGTCACATGATCGCGTCTGAGCGCGAATAATGTTTATTATGCAACGTGGGAAAGGGCGAGGCTACACACACAGACGGACCGCGCACAGATGTGTATGACACTATCAAAATTATAACTCGTGTCGGAAAAATCGACCAACTATAAAAACAACGAGTCTACATCTTCTTGAGAGGCCGGCAACACTCTTGTGATACCCCTGGTGTTGCAGTAGTCCATGGGCAGCGGTGATCGCTTACCATCAGGTGACCCGCTTGTTCGTTTGCCGCCCTATGTTATAAAAAAAAACAACAAAGCCATTAAAAAAGAATCCGTGAAAGGCTAACAGGAGTTGAAGTCTAGTTTGGTTAGAATTAGAACATTATAAGCTGCGCAAGAGACATGATGTATGTCAGAAGGCATTGTGTGAAAAATTGTCACCATTGAAACACTATTATGATTTAATGTTAGCAGAATCGACACCCTGAAAGAAAATGAAAGAAAAGATCACCAGCAACCTTTTTCACATCGCCAATATTTTTAAAGCATTTACAGACGCTTCTGTACATAATTCATTTTGCAGGTTCTGGACAGATGTTTCGATAGTCAAGTTCAGCGTCCGGATCTGACCTGATGGTATCGCTCGGAAGCACCAGCAGCTTCCTGCTGCGATGGTGATTCTAATTAGCGAGCCATTGTCTGCGGATGCAGCCAGACATGACTGCTGCGCGCACGCAACACGCCCGAATACCTTTAGCCGTGCCTTTAGTCCTTTTTTATAGTCAACGTTCGAACTCGAAGTTCCCACGGAACAGAAGCGTCTGCGCGCAGCTAATGTTATAGGTAAGTTTGATTCTTCCACGGCTCAATTATTTGAAATGATTTCGTTCCCATTTTGTATTCAGCTGAACAGCTACATAAAGAATATATCTACTATTTTTGCTGAAATTCAGGGGAGTGCTACTAGTAAAATACAAAGATAGGTAAAGCATCTCTCTTTACCGTGAGAAACCAAAAAACTAAATTTCATCACAATCCATCACAGCTATGTTTTTCTTAAAGAGTAATATGCATCCAAAAATCCATCAATTCCCTCTTACAAACTTATTTTGGATCAAATTATATCTTGTCAAGTTAGATCTTTCGTATGTTCCATCTACCCATACTTAAATAACAGCCTTTGCAAGTACCTTACCTACCTATTATTTTTGTTTGTCCAATTAACTGGCTTATCCAACAGATTGCCAAAGTTTTATCACTCTACTGCTTATTTGCGATCAGTAGATTGGCAAATGATTTTTTGTTCGATTACGCAGCTAAGTAAGCTACGAAAACTACCTACGGTACGTGGTTGCTGAAGTGTGTCGTTCATCGGGAAAAATATTTAAATCATTGGTCAAGCGCGTGTCGGGCCATACGACATGTAAGTAGTGTTCCGAAGGTGCCTACCTTGTAAAAATGCGGGCACATGAACTTATACTCCCAGTTTTATATAATTAAGGACCATAACCTACTATATTCATATATATAACCATCATATTCAATGAAAATTATTCCTACTACAATCGATTTTGTAAGTTTATCGTCTATTACTCTATAACGTGTGAAGCCTTTTTTTCGTGATTTTATTTTACAGTTCTAATTTTTAACATGTATATATATTTTTAGTGACCCTATACCAAATTACAGTTTTCTAGAATTATTAGTCTCTGAGCTAGGCTTCGGACAGACGGACAGACATATGACAGACATGGCGAAACTTTAAAAAGGGTCAACTAACTAATACTTTAGAACCCTAAAAACGAACGAATGGGCATCATATTAGTTCGGAGTCGGACTACTTTGTAATTTTTCTTACTAAACGTGATTTTTTTGCGAATGCCTGACAATGGACGTGTACATAACATGAGTACTTAAGTCTAATTTTTAAAAAATCAACCAGCAAAATTACGTCACTCTATTATATAATCTGCGTAATGTAATGACTTATATCTTCATGTCATCCTAGCCTCAAAGATAATCACACGATCTAAGCAAAGTAGGTGTTGGTGGGCGAAGTGGGTTTTGGGGTGTTTGCGGATTAGCACTACAGTGACACCATTGAGATTGGTCACTAAGGTTGGGTTGCACATTAACTTTGACAGTTTTTTTTTTTTTTTTTTTTTCCTTTTACTTAACGTACCTACTTATATAAATAATTTAATACGCTAATAATATTACAATCTAGCCAAATGTCAGGCTAATGAGTAATTTTACTCTGACCTAGTTTTATATTGTTACTATAGAATAAGAATGTGTCCATCGGCACTTTTCTTACTGTCTCTATTAAGGGGAAGGCACTTTGTTCGTGTGTCTATATTATCACTATTTATCACTATCACTACTAAATTGTTTTTTTTTTTTTTATCACTACACTAAATCAGACGGTTTAGTTCTTTTGAGTCTTCGCACTATGTCCGTGTTGTCGAGGAGCTGGATAGCCTCAACATTCACATGGTGAAGCAGCCTATGTTCATGTGCTTCTGCGTATTTTTGTATTATGTCACGAACGAACTGTATGTTAAGGTCCCGGTGCAGGTCGTTATTTTTTACGTACCAAGGCGCATTGACTATAGCCCTCAGTACTTTATTCTAAAAGCGTTGGATGATTTCAATGTTTGTCTTTTTGGTACAGCCCCACAGCTGTATCCCATAGGTCCATACTGGCATGAGGACCTGTTTATACAGAAGTAATTTATTTTGCACTGACAATGTGGATTGCCTTCCAAGGAGCCAGTACATTTTGTGAAATTTAAAATCTAGGTCTTGTCTTTTCTTTTTAACATGCGCTTTCCAGCGAAGCTTCGCATCGAGCGTCATACCTAAGTATTTAGCTGCATTTTCGTATGGAATTCGGTTTTGGTTTACAAATATTGGAAAGTATTCTTCTCGCTTGTTTGAAAAATTAACGTGGATTGATTTCGATTCGTTAAGCTGTATTCGCCATTTCTTTGTCCAGTTTAATACTTTATTTACAGCTATTTGGACCTTTTCTGCTGCTTCTGCATGAGTGCTTCCAACCGCCATTATGGCTGTGTCATCGGCAAAGGTCGCAATAGTGTTTGTATCTGTATATGGAATATCACAGGTGTATAAAAGGTACAGGACCGGACCCAATACGCTTCCTTGCGGCACTCCAGCATTTATTTCCTTTATTTCAGAATATGCATCATCATGACGTACTCTGAATACCCTATCCGATATGTATGATGTTAGTATATCAGTATAGTTTTTGGGCAGAATTCTCTTTAATTTAATGACCAGGCCTTCATGCCACACTTTATCGAAAGCTTGTGCTACATCTAGAAATACGGTAGAACATACTTTTTTTTCCTCGAGTGTCTTCTCAATAATGTTTGTTATTCTATGCACTTGATCTAAAGTTGAGTGCTTTTCTCTGAAGCCAAATTGGTGATCAGGAATGAGATTTTTGTCTTCTAAAATAGGCTTCAGCCTTTTTAGTAATAGTTTTTCAAATAATTTTGACATGACAGGCAACAAAGAGATTGGCCTGTACGATGTTACCTCGGATGGTGGTTTTCCTGGCTTGGCTATCATGATTACCTCAGCGACTTTCCATAAGTCAGGTACATATTTGAGTCTCAGTGCAGCATTAATTAAATTTGTGAGTTTGACTATCGCCTTTCGTGGAAGATTATGTAGCACTTCGCCTGATATAAGATCAAAGCCCGGGGATTTTCTCGAATTGATATTCTTTTTAATTTCACATAGTACTTCTCTAGGGGAAACAAGCTTAATATTTGTTTCTTCATCTATGATATCGTATCGTTCATCAATTATTGTCTCGTTAGATTCTTGCGTTATATTTGGTTTAAAAATGTTTTCTAAATGTTCAGCGAAGATAATCGCTTTTTGTTCATTAGTCACTGCCCATTTTCCAGGTTGAACTTTTATTGGCGGAATTTGTTCTACTGGCCCCTTCATGCACTTGGTAGCCTTCCAAAGTGAATAGTCTGTGCTGCTACAATTTGTAAGCTTTTGAAGATATTTGTTTGTACGTTCGTCGATATGATTTTTTATTTCTCTTTTAATTTGTTTCGTAAGATTATTCAGCTTTTTCTTATCTTCTGGACACCTAGACTGATGCCAGCGACGTCTTTGTTTCCTTTTTTCTGTGATTAATTTTCTTATCTCTATAGGGTATGTATTTTTAAATATCCTCTTATTAATTTTAGGCGTATTATTCCAGGCAATGCGTTGTATTAACTTAATAAACTTTTCTAATTCTAAATTTAGCTGATCTGGGGTCTTTAATGGTACTTTCAGTTCAATATTACTATCTTACTCTAACTTGAAGCTCTCCCAGTCTGTATATTTATTGACTAAAGTAAGGTTAGGTTCTTTTAATACTAGGTTCTCTCTTATTTCTAAATATATTGCTGAGTGATCAGAGTTCATGTCATAGCTTTGATCAGTTCTTACATAATTAGATGAAATATTTTTAATTATGAAAAAGTCTATGAGGTCCGGGATTTTAAGTGGGTCCGTCGGCCAGTAAGTAGGAGATCTTGTAGATGCGACGTCACAGTTTAATTCTGTAATGGCATACATAAGCTCTCTTCCTTTAGTATTCGTTAAGCGTGACCCCCAATGGGTATTTTTTGCATTGAAGTCACCTCCTAGTATGAACTTCTCACCAAGGTTTTGTAAAATATCCAAATACTTATCTTTACATATGGTATGCCTAGGTGGGGAGTATATTGCTGCCACCGTGAGAGGATACCTCTTTGTAATTAGTCGTATTGCTATGCATTGTATCTCTGGTCTTTCATGTTTGTGATATTCCTGATGCTTTATATTTTCTTTAATGATTACAGCACTACCGCCGTACCCTTTATTATGTGGATGAAGTGCATGGTAAACTTTATAGCCTTTAAATGTAATGTGGGATTGTTTGGTGAAATGTGTCTCAGATATAAGACAAACATCAATATTTTCTATATCTAGAACTACCTGCAGCTCGTTTTTATGCTTAAGTAGCCCATTACTGTTCCAGGACATAATTTTAAGATTGTCCATCATTTTCGGTTTTTAGCGATAGCAGTTTTAGTGCTATTTTCAATTTTCTTCAATCTCTCATCAAATGATGTCATTAATTTTAAGATTTCGTCTAATTTACTCACATTTGGATCAGATTTTTCTGTAATATGAGAGCTTATGGAATTTTTGGCAGCTGTCTGGGCGTAAGACACTTTTGTACTTACGGTTGCCCTAGGTTTTGTAGATGGTTTAGGCTGGCTAGTTAAAGTTGAAATGGCTGTTAGGTTTTCTTGAGACCTTACCGGTTTTTTGTCGTGTTTGTTCCTAATTTTCTGAATTTCTTTGGCAATCGTGCAACCTCTGTAGTTTGCTGGATGCGCTTCTCCGCAATGCACACATTTCGGTTTTTCTGTCGCAGGTTTCCTGCAGTCTTTAGTCAGATGCCTTCCTGTGCACTTTACACACCTCGGCTCTTTGGCACAGTACGTCTGAGTATGACCGTAGGCCTGGCATCTCTTACATTGTGGTATAAGTTTGGGTGATTTTAGGGGTTGTATATCGACAACACAACCCAAGATGGATTTGATCTTGAAAATTTTATTAATGTCCTCATTGTTATCAAAAGTTAAAATAAACATATTGAGTGGTTCTTTAGTTTTCCAACTCAATTTGTTAACAGCATTTTCAATTTTTAGACCTTTCGATTTTAGGTCATCAATAATTCTCTCTGGCTTACAGGTTGAGGACAATTTTTTTGCCATTACTCTGATAGGCCTCTCTTGTTTGTTCTCATAAGAGTGCCAAAGGCAATTATTTGCTGAGATGAGCTTAACGATGGCTTTGTATGCCTCTTCGTTGGAAGCATTTATTTTGACACTATTGCCATTTAGGATTTTAACTGCAAAAGTGCTAGCTAACACATCTCTTGACAGAAAATCGTAGAAATTTTGATAGTTGTCCACGCCATCTACTATGATGGGAGGCGGTGTGGGAACTTTCTTCGCCTTGTCTAGCTCTGGGCTAACCTCTATTGGTGAGAGTGTGGGTGACGTATTCATTTTTCGTTTCTTCCTTGATTTCGTTCTTATCCACTCTGTTTCCCTGGCTAGGTCTTCCTCGTCAGTGCCATAATCGACAGACGGGGGAGGGACCTCTTCGATAGGCGCTGGTGGGGCTGTACTTTTAGGCTCAACAGCACATTGAAGCTGCTGTTGAAGAATTTCTATTTGACTTTTTAAGTCATCAATCAGACTCTGTTGTTTCAGTCGTTCTGCTCTTTCCTCTTTATATCGGTCAAGGAGATACCTTTCTGTTTCAGTTTTAATTTCTATTGTTTTCGTTGGCGTATTCATTGTTAAGGCAAGTAGGAGAGCGTCGCCTTAACAATATTAGTAATCAAAGGTAAACATACCAAGCGGAGTGACGAACTGGGTCATCGCTGGCCGGCCGCTCATGACGCAACGAACGTCGGTATTTTGATGCGTTAGCACTTTACACGACACGCGCGATCATAAGTGACACAACTGATCTAATCGAAAATTGAACGATCACTGAACTTTGACAGTAACAGTAACTTTAACCGTTACCGGTTAGGCAAAATATGACTTGACAAACATACCATTGAAAATATTTGCACTAGTGTCTAAATCCAGAGAGAAAATAGGGGAATAGGTACGTTTGTATGGAGGAAACACCACCCTTAACTTTGACACTAACCTTAACAATGCTTGAAAAGTGTATCTGCTAGATGAGATGTCTGCATAAATCACGTTCTTCGTTGTTATCATCTAGGTATGTGAAACAGACGGTGTAATAATAGCGTATTGGCGTATAATAGAGGCCGAATTTGTTCAGCAGTGGGTAGAAAAATAAATTAGTTATTGTACGGGACACCTTTAACTGCTTGATAAGAGAAAGATGATATTGATAGGAATGATATTTATTGCACGTCTGGAAACTTAGATTTAGAAATGATAAAATGATAGTGATATTGAGTACGCGTCCGCGTTGATGTGGCGAAAAACGTAAACTAATTTTACAATTAAAATAATGATATGCGCGGCGCGGCGATTTGCTGACTATACAAAATAAAAATAGAGAAATGTGTGGTTTGGACCATACATGCTGCGGGCCCAGAGAGATGATGATGTAAAGATGAGCTAAACGCTAATACAAGGTGAAGAACAATTTGCTTAAAATAAAATGATATTGAATTGATTTGTCAAATGATTTAAAATTAAATGACTAATCATCCTTAATTTCACTAAAGTCCAATTTTGTAAAAATGGGGGAGGTTGCTTTGTTAATGACAACGCGAGGAGGGTCCTTTGAAAAACTAACACTGGGACACACATTCGGATACTCTGCTTTTACACTCCCGCACTGTACACTTTCACTGATATTGATGCCGGGGAGAGGGCCGGCACCGACCGTGTCGGCGCGCGGCTCGGTCGCCGAGGCGGCCCGGCGGCGGCGGCGCGCCCGCCAGGCGAGCGCTGCTCCCGCCGCTGCTGCTGCTCCCAGGAGGAGATAGATGACGACGTAGTGATGGACGTCATGATACGAAATGGAGTCAATGACAGGTTCTTCCTTTTTGATTTCTTGAATACGATCACCAATTTGTTGAAGCTCCATAGTGAAGTTTGATCGAGTCTCATTGATAGGAATCGGTAATTTTATGATATTGTTTAGAGGAGGGATTTCTAACTTTACGAAATCAGATTGAATATGGAGTTCATTTGATCGTTGTTGGTGAGGATAAACCGTGAATGTATCAGTTTTGATAATACAATTATCACCGAGACTTATTATACCGGCGGCACTCACTTGTTGTGAAGTAACTTGAGATCCACATATGATACGCAAAGTGCAGTGGCCGCAACAGAAGTATAGGTAGTGATTGATAGCAGTCAGCTGATTCCATACGTTAGTACATTCCTGCCTGTTATATTTGCATTGCTTTGTTTCTTGCTCCTTAGACATAAATTGTTTTCAGAAGTCAATTGATAGATAGGGATAGATAATTCGCACAAGTATCTATTCGTATCGAAATGAGCACAGTTATGAAGATCATTAATAGACATCGGTAGGTAAGTATCCTTCCGAATATTGATGGCTAGGTGAGTTGAGATGGGAACGATTTCAATCTTGCTGTTATTGTCTTGATGAGGGATAGGCAACATACTGAAAATTTCGAAACTGTCTCTGCTGACGAGAGGGATTTTTATTTCAAAGATCAAGTAGTCTGTAGTAACTCTGGCCTTGACTTTCAATAAATGATAAATTTTGGATAAATCGTTGTGTATGTTGTCGATGGGGAGAGATAAGTCTGTTGACAATTGTCCCGAAATGGTATTCAGTTCTTCTCTCAATTGATCAGGGGTGATAAGATGAATGTCGAATTTACCATGGTAGATATCAGCAATAGTGTCCAGGAAACAATTTTGAATGTTTTTTAAGTGAGTGATTAATCCATTGGCTAAAATTGCTGAAGTAGTAAATTCCATGTGTGATCTTAGCGTCGTGACGATTGATTCTAAATTGTTGATGTGATGATTGACGATTTTGTATTGCTTTTCCATATTGTCTTCCACTCTTTTCAAAAGGTTATATTCTGCTTCTACTACTGAAGTTTGATTTTTCCACAAGTGCATGACATGTTTTTGGTTTTCCTGAATTAACTTGATGTCCTTGCTATATTGCTCCGCAAAATCTTGATCTAAAATGCCGAATAGACTATTTGCAGGATGTCCTATGCCATTGATAAGCCCTCGGCGCGATCGAGACAAGGTGGCACCGGCGCCGGCCGTGCCAAAACGCTGATTAATCAACATATCGTTGTAGTACTTGAGCTCCATATAACTGTTGTGTAGCTGCATGAGAACTACGTCACAAAGGTTCTTTTCTGTTTGGTTTGTGCATATGCTGTCAAGATGATCCATGTATTTAGTAAATAGATCAGTACTAAGCCAATAGGGATCCATATTGTAGTATACTATAAGCTTCCAGTCATCGCGTACTAAATACATGTTGGAGATTTTGTCGAAATAAATGCTTTGATTGTTGATGGCAGTATTATTGAATGAGGCTTTCGCTGTTGATACGAACATACTCATCAATAATAAGCATAAGGTATAAAAACTAAAGTTCTGTTTCGACGACGACGATACGTTACTTGATGTTGGCGTAGTGATAACATGAGATGATTTCTCAACTTTTTGCTGAATGGACTTGTTTTCTTCGTCACATAATAATGGTGATAATTTTGTTATGGGCCTTTTGAGAGTGCCTGACTTTGTTTTGAGAGTCACTACCCTAACCAACCCGTCTGCACCCGGATGAAGGTCAATGACCCTGCCCATTGCCCACTTGCCGGAAGGTAAGTTAGCGTCATGAATAAGTACAATATCGCCTACTTGCATATTGCGTTGCTGTTTCAGCCATTTTGTACGGGTTGATAATTGTGTTAAATATTCTGTCTTCCAACGTTTCCATATGTCGGAGAATATTTTTTGAGTAGTGCACCAACGAGTGCGTTGGTCAGTCTCAGTCTCAATGATGTTCAAAACTGGACCGCTTGCTAGAAAGTGTGATGGAGTAAGGTAGTCCAAGTCATTTGGATCTTCCGTCAATGCTAAGAGGGGTCTAGTGTTTAGACATGCTTCCAGTTGCGTTAAAAGTGTAGTAAACTCTTCGAACGTTAATTTTTGCTCTCCAATAACGCGTTTCATGTGATATTTGAGACTTTTCACTGCACTTTCCCAGAGCCCTCCGGCGCTAGCCCAGGTTCCAGCATTGAAGTGCCAGCTGATTTTCATGCTGCTTAACTCTGCTAAAAACTCCTTGTCTACAATGGTGGTGAGATCTAGGTATTCTCGTTGCAGTGTGTTGTTTGCTCCGACGAAATTTGTCCCGTTGTCGCTGTAAACGTGACGCGGTGCTCCACGCCTCGCCGACATGCGACGAAGGGCCGCCAAAAATGCTGATGAAGTTAGATCTGATACTAACTCGAGGTGTACGGCCTTAGTAACCATACACACGAATACTGCTATGTATCCTTTTGATGATAATATTCCTCGACCTTTGCTAGATTTAACGAGAACGAAACCGGTGTAGTCGACTCCAACATTTTCGAATGGACGTGCGTGATTAACCCTTGCTTCAGGTAAGTCCCCCATGATTTGGGATTGCTGGATTGGATTGTGTCTCCTACAATTGATACAGGTACGTAAACGTTTCTTTACAGCTCAATTTCCTCCTAGGATCCAGAACTGGTGGCGGAGCCAAGCATGTGTCAACCTAGCTCCTCCATGATAGGTAAGTATGTGTTCATGATCTATTAATAAGTTAGTTACTAAATTGTCGTGAGGAAGGATATATGGATGAATCATGTCTGGATGAATGTGAGCGTTTTTCAGTCTGCCTCCTACTCTAAGCAAACCATCTTTGTCTAAGAATGGATTTAGAGGGAGTAGTTTGCTTTTTGTATTAATTGATTTATTATTTTTCAGATCCTGAATTTCCTGCGTGAATTCCAGTTGCTGTACGTAACTGATAATTAATAATTTTGATTTCCGTAACTCACTAATAGTAAGATAAGGACACGAACGATTGTGTTTGTAATAAAATCTATGTTGTTTTGTCCGTTCGCCGCCGTAATATTCTAGCGCGTGCGATAGTTTCATATTAGTAGCGTCGTCGCCCGCTCGGCCGGCGTCGGCAGTCGCGAGCGACCATTTTGAATTCAGTATTGTTTGGACATCGCGCGGGGAGGCCGCGCCGCATGAAATTGCTCGCGTGAATGGCATGGCGGACGGCCGCCATTTGTCCTGACATATCGGTTTGATTTTAATACGCGGAGAGGTCTCGCGTCTTTTGCTTGTTAACTAGTTTGAGTTATATTTGTGAATTTCCTGTTTGTTGAATAACTATTGAACGTTTGTGTTTGTGAAACCTTTTACTTTGACTGTTTCTTGTGAGATGCGAAACGTGGCTGCCTGGGGACGCCGAAATCTGTTGCCGAGTGGAACTGCTAGACGGATCAGGTATTTTTTCTGGGGATTGAGATCTCATGGGGTAGGTTGGGTGATTTAGGGAACAACCCCCTCCTCTTCCGAAGACACTCAAGATTGGATCCGAAGAGCAGAAGATTAAGTTTGGTAAGTGACCCTTGGGTTTGTGGGTGGTTGTAGCTATTAAGTTAGGTTTAATATACGGGGTTCTGTAGTTCCCGTTGTAAACTACAGTGGTAGCAGACTGCGTATAGGTTAGGTTAGGTTAGTCGGACAGACGTAGTGTCGGGTCGAGGTTTTTTACCGGTATTTTTTTTACCCGGTAAATTTTTCGGTACCGAACCCTCCCGCCCTTTCGTCTGCCCGGAATTCTCTGCGCACATTTTCTGGTAGCAGAGCGTAGTTTATCTACCCTCTATTTGTTCGTTTGTAAAAAATAATTAATTGTTTGTAAAAATTATTAGATTTTTCTTAGTTTGTTTGTATAAGAATATTTGTAACCTTTTTTGTATTTGTTTGCGGTTTGTACCGTGCGTTCCGGGTTTGTGCCATTCTCATACCTACCGCGGTTCTTCGTGTAGTTGTTTGATTTTGTTGTTTTTTATTTACCTTTTGTTATTTTTTGTTTGTGACTTGACGCGATGGCGAAGGTCTCCAATGCTAGGGCGACACTCGCCAACGAATTGAGATGGTTTGTGACGGCCGGAGGACTCCTGTCCCGGAAGGACAGGGAGGGCGCCATACTGCTAAGAGCGGATCACCTCCACTCACGATTGATTAGCGCGGAAGCGGCCATGGTGGTGCTTACCGAAGCCGAACTTGCCCCGGAGGTCTACGCAGGTCACATGGCGGACATGGACCAGATCCTGAGTCTGCACGATGATATCGCGGAGGCGGTGACCGCAATAAGGGCGAGACAGGCTGGCGGACCAGCCCTCGCACACCTGTTAGACAGGAAGGACCAGCGGTTACTGGTCGGCTCCCCACCCTTCAGCTGTCCCACTTTGGGGGTAGGATGGAGGAGTGGGTAGCATATAAAAATATGTTTGAGTCCCTGGTCGTAGCACGACAGGATTTGTCGAAGGCCCAGAAGATGGCCTACCTCCTCTCCACTCTTGAGGATGAAGCGCGGTCGCTCATCCAGCACCTCCGGGTGGAGGACGACCAGTACGATACGGCTTGGGAGTTATTGAACTCCCGCTACCAAAACTTACGTTTGTTAGCGGATGCGCACGCCGCACAGTTGATGGCCCTGCCCAAGGTGGCCAACAGGGCACAGTTGCGCCTGCAGTTGCTCACGCCCGTTACAGTGGCCTGTAACGCGCTCCGCACACTGGGGCTGCCGGTGGACCAATGGTCTTTTTTGTTGGTGCACATTGTATTGGGCAAATTGCCCAATGACATCCGCTCGCGATTTGAGCGCGAGAATGCGGAACGGGATAGCACCACCCTACCAACATTCACTGACTTGGTGAAGTTTTTGGAGTTTGAGGCACGGGCGGCTGAGAATACCATGACGGACTCAGCGCCATCCAGAGCGCCTGAACGCAGGCCCTTGGAACCCTCATGGCGAGGGAAGCCCCAACAGGGACGGCAACCGCCACCGCGTGGAGCTGGTGTGCGGGTTGCACACACGGCAGCAGTCGCGAGGGACGCGGACTGCCTGCAATGTGGCCGGATGGGCCACAGCCTGCTGCAATGCAGGGACTGGCAGAGACTGCCAGTACAAGATAGGCGCCGCATGGCAAAGCGGCATGAACTTTGCTTTTATTGTTTGGGCAGTCACTATGCACGTGACTGTCCCAGTGCCATACCATGCAGTGCATGCCGTGGGCTGCACCACGTGATGCTCTGCATGAACCGGAACGGGGATGGCCCCCGGTTGTTGAGGCAGGGGTCCCCTATGGGCGGGGGCGCTCCTGCGCGAAGCCCTCCACCATCGGACGGAGGACGCGGCTTCGCTCGTCGCACCCCCCCTCGGGAGGGGGGTCGCGTACCTGCGCGGGTCTTGGCGGACCGGGACCACGCGCCTCAAGGTCATGGCCAGTATGTGGCTGGCCAGGCCCCGGATAGGGCCCCCATGGGCGGGGGCCCTAGATCGGACGTGAGAGTGGGGACACCCCCCTCCACGCGGGGTACCAATGCCCAACACATGCAGCCGCAGCGGTGTTCTCCGCCGCTGCACGAGTACCCACGGCTGGAGTACCACCCGCCGTACCATATGTATGGCCGGGCCGCGGGTTATGCCCCCCTCAGATGGGGATGTGCACTCGCCCGCCATATTATCCGGGTCAGTGGCGCGCCCCTGGTTTGGAGAGAGTGGGGAGCCCGTAACTAGCTTGCTCCCTTGCTGGGACAGAGCCGCGGACGGTTCTGCTCCCTACCGCGGGGGTCCGCGTATGGGGTCGTAGGGGGAAGCCATTAATTTGAGAGCTCTGTTGGACTCAGGGGCTCAAAGCAGTTTGGTTACCACTCGAGTGGCACACCAGTTAGGTTTAGTCGTGGAAGACTCGCCTGTGCCACTTCTTGGAGTTGGTGGCATACAAGTGAAGTGTCTGACGGGCCAGACACTTGTCACCTTTTCTTCGCTGAAGTCCTCCACAATGAGGATCACGACTTCGGCTATGGTAATGGATACCATTGCGGGTTGGCAGCCCTCGACAGACATACCGCCGGGTGTGTTGTCTTTGGTTTCGGGTCTGGATTTGGCCGACCCCTTTGTCTTTCATCCCGGCCCAGTGGACTTGCTCCTGGGCTCGGACGTATTGGGTTGGATTTTGTTGGGTACACAGAAGGCTCTGGGTTCGTCTTCACTGATGGCAGTGTCTACGATTTTTGGTTTTGCCCTGATGGGCCCTGTGTTTGATAATGGCACCGCGGAGGAGCCACCGGTTGTCGCATCTGCGTCCTTGGCCAAGACCATGCAAAGGTTTTGGGAGGTGGAGGAGCCACCTATGAGTTCCAGGATGGATCCGGAACACGCTGAGTGCGAAGCCCTTTTTCGATCGACCACGGAGAGGTTGCCCTCCGGTCGGTTTGTAACTAGGTTACCCTTTGTTGCCTCTCGTCCTAGCCTAGGGCAAAGTAGGGCGCTTGCGGAGAAACGACTGCTGTCCATGGAGCGACGTATGCAGCGTGACCACGTACTTCGCGATAAATATATTGAATTTATGCGCGAGTACGAGGATTTGGGTCACATGTCTCCGGCTCGAGTTGATTGGAGCTCAACTGAGCATTATTTTTTGCCCCACCACGCGGTGGTGAAGGCCTCAACGGGCAAGTTGCGGACTGTCTTTGATGGGTCCGCACCCACTTCGAACGGGGTTTCGTTGAATCTGTGTTTGCATTCGGGTCCCAAATTGCATAGGGACATAATTGACATCATCTTGAACTTTAGAAGACATCAAGTGGTTTTTGGTGCGGACATCCGGATGATGTTCCGCCAGACAGTCATACATCCTGAGGACAGGCGATTCCAGTTGATACTCTGGCGTGAGCGCCCTGAGGATCCTGTGACGGTGTATGAACTCAACACAAACACGTATGGTTTGAAATCTAGTCCCTATATCGCCATCAGATCATTGCTTGAATTGGCAGAGCGGGAACGGATCCGCTTTCCCCGTGGGGCTTCCGTGCTGTCACGTGACTTGTATGTTGATGACGTGTGCACCGGAGCCCAAAGTATTGAGGAGGCCCTCCTACTGCGGGATGAATTGATTGAAATATTGAAAACGGGTGGCTACGAGCTACGTAAGTGGTTGTCCAATGAGCCTAGAGTTCTAGAAGGGATCCCGGAGGATCACCAACAGAACCCTCACCTGTTTGAGGATGTAGATGATC
Source organism: Ephestia elutella (assembly GCA_018467065.1). NCBI lineage: Eukaryota > Metazoa > Arthropoda > Insecta > Lepidoptera > Pyralidae > Ephestia > Ephestia elutella. Next base: position 1,582,718 of record CM031579.1, read on the forward strand.
CCAACAGGATAGCGGTGCTGGGCATGCAGTACCAGCCGCTAACCGATATTTTCACATTCCAAGTGGACTTGGAAATACCAAAAGTCTGGACTAAGAGAACGGTGTTGTCCGTAATAGCTCGTATGTTTGATCCAAGCGGTTGGATCAGTCCAGTAATATTCTCTGCGAAGTGTCTTCTTCAGAGACTTTGGACTTTGGGCGTCTCGTGGGACGAGCCGCTGTTTGGTCCTCCATTGGATGATTGGCTCGAGTTGTTTTCATCGATTAAGGAAGTCAATCGGATTGCCTTGCCTCGTCGAATATTGCCACCCGGGAAATATCGAGCCAGCCTGCATGGCTTTTGTGACGCGTCGGAGCGAGGCTACGCCGCGTCAGTCTATATGCGGACAGTTGACGCCGATGGCCGGGTCAATGTCTCGCTTTTGTTAGGGAAGAGCAAGGTCGCCCCCATCAGGACTAGGCTGACTATTCCCAAGCTTGAGTTGAGTGGAGCTCACCTTCTCTCTAAATTGTTGCATCACGTTGCCAGTGAGCTGGCGGCCACGGTCGAGATACGAGACATCTTCGCCTGGTCGGATAGCCAGGTCGCGCTTGCATGGTTGCGCGCGGCCCCACATACCTTGGAGGTTTTTGTTGGAAACAGGGTTTCCCAAATTCAAAATATTGGAATTGATATAACATGGAGACATGTGCCGGGAGAGCTTAACCCAGCGGACTGTGCTTCCCGAGGTTGTACGGCACCAGAATTGGTGTCACACCCGCTCTGGTGGGGTCCAGAGTGGCTGATGGGATCAGAAACATCTTGGCCTGTCTGTCAGACAGATGTTACTTCTTTGAGTTTGACTGGGCTTCGTGTACATGCTGTAGTCGCTGAGACGACGTCGGAGCCGGATTGGCTACTTGCTCGGTATAGCAGTTTGGATAAGCTTCTGGGTGTTACCAGTTGGATTAAGCGTTTCATACATAATTGTAGAAACCCACAGGCAAAGCGGTTGGAGCCGATTGCAGGTGCAGAAGAGCGCCGGAGCGCATTGTTGCATTGGGTCCGTGTCGTGCAGACCGGACGGTTTGAGTCAGAGCTTCGTATTTTGCGCGACGGACGCGCTAAGTTGAAGGGCGCGGTCGCTCGTTTGAACCCGTACATCGACTCGGATGGGCTTCTTCGGGTTGGAGGCAGGCTCCGGAAGGCGGATCTTCCATATGAGACTCGCCATCCTCTGTTGTTGCCCAAGGGCGGACCCTTGGTGCAGCTTTTGGTGTCTGATCGACACATTCGTAACGCCCATGCTGGGTGCAATGCTTTGTTGGCTATTTTGCAACGCGAATTTTGGATTTTGTCTGCCCGAAGAGCAATCCGTAGTGTCCTGTTTCGATGCATTGCATGTTATAGGTTGAAGGCATCCACGATGCAACCACAGATGGGTGATTTGCCCGCTGATCGAATCCGACCTTCGAGGCCGTTTGACGGCGTTGGAACCGATTTTGCCGGCCCCTTTTCGATCAAGGCTTCTCCCTTTCGTAATGCCCGTATTGTGAAGGGCTATTTGTGTGTATTTGTTTGTTTGGCCACCAAGGCTGTCCATTTGGAGGTGGTATCGGCTCTGACTACGGAGGCCTTCGTCGCCGCGTTGGATCGCTTTGTTTCGCGTCGAGGTCTACCTTCCCTTATTAGGTCTGATAATGGCACAAACTATAAGGGAACTGTAAATTATCTTAAGGATGTTTCTGTGTTTATTGATAAAAATTGTACTAGTTTAAGTCAAATTGCTGCCCAAAAGGGGAATAACCTGGAAGTTTAGTCCCCCAAGTTGCCCCCATTGGGGAGGGATTTTTGAAGCGGCTGTGAAATCCGCAAAGACCCACCTCCGCCGCATTATCGGAGAAACGGCTCTAACTTTTGAAGAGCTGGCCACAGTGTTTTGTAAAGTTGAGGCGGTCCTCAACTCTCGTCCTCTCTCTCCGCTATCTCCAGATCCAAATGACTTGGAAGCTCTCACCCCTGGTCATTTTTTGGTGGGAGGGCCGTTGAATGCCCTGCCCGAATACCCGTGGAAGGATGAACGCGTATATCGGTTGTCGCGTTTTCAAATGTTGCAGCAAATGAGCCAGGACTTTTGGCGTCGCTGGTCGCTTGAATATTTGCATTTGCTGCAGCAAAGAGTGAAGTGGACAGACAGGACTGAGCCTCCCAGGGAGGGTGATTTAGTATTGTTAAAAGAGGCAAATTTGCCCTCATTGCTTTGGCGACGAGCTCGCATATTACGTTTGATTCTTGGCGGAGATGGCACTCCGCGTGTGGCTGAGGTGTTGGTCGACGGTTCGATTTTGAGGAGAGCTGTGACCTCTCTCGCCCGCCTTCCCGTAGAGTAAGCTAGCGGTCTGCTTCTCAGACCGGGACGGGGGGATGTTTGTAATAAAATCTATGTTGTTTTGTCCGTTCGCCGCCGTAATATTCTAGCGCGTGCGGTAGTTTCATATTAGTAGCGTCGTCGCCCGCTCGGCCGGCGTCGGCAGTCGCGAGCGACCATTTTGAATTCAGTATTGTTTGGACATCGCGCGGGGAGGCCGCGCCGCATGAAATTGCTCGCGTGAATGGCATGGCGGACGGCCGCCATTTGTCCTGACATATCGGTTTGATTTTAATACGCGGAGAGGTCTCGCGTCTTTTGCTTGTTAACTAGTTTGAGTTATATTTGTGAATTTCCTGTTTGTTAAATAACTATTGAACATTTGTGTTTGTGAAACCTTTTACTTTGACTGTTTCTTGTGAGATGCGAAACGTGGCTGCCTGGGGACGCCGAAATCTGTTGCCGAGTGGAACTGCTAGACGGATCAGGTATTTTTTCTGGGGATTGAGATCTCATGGGGTAGGTTGGGTGATTTAGGGAACAACCCCCTCCTCTTCCGAAGACACTCAAGATTGGATCCGAAGAGCAGAAGATTAAGTTTGGTAAGTGACCCTTGGGTTTGTGGGTGGTTGTAGCTATTAAGTTAGGTTTAATATACGGGGTTCTGTAGTTCCCGTTGTAAACTACAGTGGTAGCAGACTGCGTATAGGTTAGGTTAGGTTAGTCGGACAGACGTAGTGTCGGGTCGAGGTTTTTTACCGGTATTTTTTTTACCCGGTAAAATTTTCGGTACCGAACCCTCCCGCCCTTTCGTCTGCCCGGAATTCTCTGCGCACAGATTGTTTTGATTTCCTACACGTAATATCCAAGCGAGTACTCGGGTTACGCGCGTCCAGCTGCTATGTTTATTGATAAGACCGCATATTATGTCATCCGTGGGACTTATGACGTGTTCGGACGTAGTTGTAGTGACGTGTGTTTGTTTTGAATTTTTCAGCTCTTCGTTTGTACTGAAGATTGGGGTTTCTCCTTGATCTGAGAATGATGATAGCCACGACGGTCCGCTCCACCAAATTGGATGCTGTTTAAGTTGTTCGGTAGAGATGCCCCGGGATGCACAATCAGCTGGGTTATCGCCTGATTTGACGTAACGCCAACATTTTGCGGGAATGATTGCTGTTATTTTGGCGACTCGGTTGGCTACAAATGGACGCCAGCGTTTGGGATCTGCTTGTAACCATCCTAGGACTGCAGTCGAGTCTGACCAACAGTATTGAGTGATTTCGTAGTCATTAAGGCAAGCTTGCACTTTTTCCATAAGCTTTGATAATAACTCGGCCGCACATAACTCGAGCCGAGGTAGTGACGTATCTTTGTTAGGTGATACGAGCCGTGATTTTGCTGCAACTATAACAATAGAGGGTTCTTGATTTGATTTGATAACTTTACAGTATATGACGCATGCATATGCCTTATTTGATGCGTCACAAAAACCATGAAGTTCCAACTGTTGGCCTTGACCCGTTTGAAGCCATCTTGGTACCTTGATAGTGTTGATATTTTCTAAATCTGATTTTATTTTATTCCACTCTTGATTGATAGTTTCTGGTAGGTTATCATCCCAAGTAAGGTTGTCATGGACCCACACTTTTTGGAATAACATTTTGAGCTTGATTGATATTGGAGAAAGCCAGCCGGCAGGATCAAATAGCTTGGAGATATCTGATAACAATTTTCTTTTTGATGTTGTTTGACTCGCTGATGTGTCGATGTTTAATTTAAATTCGAATTGATCATTTTCAGGACACCAGCGCAGGCCTAAGGTTTTTGTTGACTCTTGGTGTTTGAAAGAGTAGGCATCTTGTGTTTTTTGCACTGTACTCATCCCTTCTAAAAGTTCTTGTTTATTAGATGACCACTTTCGCAAGTTGAATCCTCCTAATTTGAGAAGTGCTATCAGATCTACTTGCAGCTGCTTCGTAGAAGTGAGGTCATGACCTCCGCTCAGGACGTCGTCCATGTAGAATTGTTCTTCCAGAACTTTGGCTGCTGGACTGCTGAATTTATGACCCTCATCCGCTGCTAATTGCTTAAGGGTCATCATGGCTAGGAAAGGTGCTGCCTTAGTGCCATATGTGACAGTTGCTAGCTGATATTCTTGTAATTTGTCTCGTGGAGATTCTCTCCAGATGATTTTTTGATAATGCTGATCTTCAATATTGATAAGAATCATCCTATACATCATTTGTATATCTGCTGAAAATGCATATTGATATTTACGCCATTTTAGTATTAATTTTAACAAATCTTGTTGCAAATTTGGGCCACAGTACATGACATCGTTTAAGCTGTATCCACTCGATGTCTTCGAGGCGCCATTGAACACGACGCGTAGTGGGGTACTCGACGAGTCAGGACGGTGAACACCATGGTGTGGGAGAAAATTGCTGAATAATCTACTATTGTCTGAAATGTGCATATGACCTAATTTGATATATTCCGACATAAATGCTCTATAATCGGCTGCTAATTTGGAATTTTTCTGAAATTTCTTTTCGATTTGCAGAAATTGAGCGACAGATTTGGATTTTGAGTTCCCTAGCTTTTCTTTGGCATCTTCATGCATTGGTAACCGCACGACGTACCGGCCTTCTTCGTTTCTGGTTGTGGTTGATTTATAATGCTGTATACACTTATAATCTTCCTGTGATAATGATGATTCCGGTTGAATGTCTTCAATCGTCCAAAATTGCTTGAGTTCATCGACGTTGTTTACGACGACGTTACAGTGGAATGATTTGAAGTTACCGCAAAGAATCCAGCCGAGTCGTGTCTGCTGTGCTATTGGTAATGATTCGTTTTCCCTTATGATACCGTTCATGATGATGGAGGCGTATATGTCAGCTCCCAATAACAAATCGATGGGACGACTGATATAGAAATCGGGGTCTGCTAACTGTATGCCTTCTAAGAATTGCCAGGATGGTTTGGGGAATGAACAATTGGGTAAACTAGATATGAGATTACACATGACGAGAACGTCAGTGGAAAATGAATAGTCGCTGTGATTAGAGTGACATGTTATTGTCATAACACCTTTACTTGAGTTTGCGCTAGAACCTATACCGAAAATAGTACCCTTGCAATGTTGACGGGGAAGCCCTAACACCTCCGCGGCCCTAAGAGAGATAAGAGAAACCTGAGAGCCGGGATCGATGAGAGCCCGTAGATTGATAAGAGTCCCGTCTACTGCTTGCACCTTCACGTAGGCTGTTGCTAGGAGAGTTTCATTGATGTCATTTTGGGATACGTGATTTACATTTTTTCGGGGATCCGATTGCTGTTGCTTGCTGAAAGCATCGTGGAGGAGAGTATTGTGCTGTTCATTACATTCACGACACCTTTTTTCGGACATGCACGCATTACCGTGATGATCGTAAAGGCAATTTATGCAAAGTTTGTATTTCGTAATTATGTTGCGACGTTCCGTAGGTTGTAATCCGAGAAACGTGTCGCAATGAAAAATTCCATGCAATTTTTTGCATAGTGGGCATCCTGTTTGTGCCTTTTTGTTCGAAATATGGTTTTTAGTTTGATTGCTAAATGATTTCAAATAATTATGTTTTTTGGAATTTGAATTCTCAGGCTGATTTGATGATTTTGGAACCATATTTTCCTGCTTACGTTTTGATACTTCTAAAGATGTAAATTTGCTTTCCAGAAAATCGGTGAAATCCTTTAAACTGGGTAAATCTCTGGGATTTTTAAGGGACTCGATGTATTCCTTATGACTTTCAGGATCGAGTTTTTGAGAAATGAGATGAACCAATAGAGGATCCCATGTTGATATGTCGATACCTAAGTTCTTGATTGCGTTTAAACTTTCGATTGTACTGTCATGAATTTTCTTGATATGTGCAGATGATTGCTGCTGAGAAGTAGGTAAATTGAGAATGATATTGATGTGAGAGCCGAAAATTAATTTGCTGTGATTATATCTGTGGTTCAAAATGTCCCAACAGACTTGATAATTGTCAGAAGTAATTTTCAGATGTTGTACAATTTTTTCGGCTTCTCCCCGAAGTTTACCTTTAAGATATTGTAACTTTTGCGCATTTGAGATTGATCTGTTGTTGTGGATGGCTTCGCAAAAAAGATCTTTGAAGGAAGTCCATTGATGGTAAGACCCATTGAAAGTAGGAATCTCAATTTGAGGGGTTGATTTCTCCCGATGGCAGGTAGACCACATCTTGTTGTTAACTTCTTTCTTGATTTGATTGAATTTCTCTTCATACATGCTGTAGGCTTGATCGTAGTCGGGGTTGTCCTCAAACAATTCACTATCAATCTCCCAGTGGAGCTCGTCAATAGTGGACCATCGTGAGTTGACCGACTTGAGAAAATCTTCTAATTCCCACCTAGCCGTTAAAGAGTCTAGATTGGTTTTTGATACTGTGCGAGAAAATGCCCTAAAGTTGCTCTTTTGTTTATGCAACATCTCCTCTAACCTACTATTATTTCCGCTCGAAACTAGTTTGGATGGTTGTTTGGAGAATGTGAATGATGGAAGTTCTATTGATTGAGAGGTCCCCGGGGGTGTCCCGGAGGGAGTGGCATTGGGTGATAATTGATCAGAAGGGTTGTCTAAAAATTTAGGCAATGCTAAAGGAGTCGCCGGCCTGACCAGCGGCTTAGGATCTTGTGGAATGTACTTATGAAATACTGCACGAATTTCATTGCAAAATTGATAAGCTTTTTGATAATGATTTTCAGAAAAGTATATATGAGACTGATCTTCGGACTCACATAACTTATTGTGATTGGTCTGGAACTCAATCCAGTATGCTTCCAGTGTCTCCAGACGCTTTTTGATATATGGAACAGTCTTGCGATCTGCCCCATCCTTTTTGAAATTGATGAGGAGCTGATTCATAGCTCCCATAATTTGATTCTGGGTTGCCAAAAGATCTTCCATGTTGATAGCTAGTAATTGATAGGATACTAGTGAAATGGAAAGTTCTTACTTGTTCTGCTGTGAACTGGTAACCTGATAACTGCTAGTGGCCTCAGCTGCTTGCTAAGATCCTTGATAATCCTTTGATAAAATGGCACTGCATCCAAGGTATTGCTTGCACAGAATCACTCACACGAAAACTGTCTGAATTTAATAGTCCACGCGAAAATGACACTGAGCTGTTCAAAATGCTCGAAGGACCATAAAGATGTACGGGACACCTTTAACTGCTTGATAAGAGAAAGATGATATTGATAGGAATGATATTTATTGCACGTCTGGAAACTTAGATTTAGAAATGATAAAATGATAGTGATATTGAGTACGCGTCCGCGTTGATGTGGCGAAAAACGTAAACTAATTTTACAATTAAAATAATGATATGCGCGGCGCGGCGATTTGCTGACTATACAAAATAAAAATAGAGAAATGTGTGGTTTGGACCATACAGTTATGATTATTATATGCTCAGGGGTTTTGTGGAATTTTTGTCCAAAAAAGCATCCATGGTGGTCACTGCGCCGCGATCTGTGCCAGCGTTTGTCGATAAAAAGTATGTTTACCGTATCGTAGACAAAATACTAAGGTTAAGTAGTATTTTTTGCCTTTATCCATTAACATTTTTTCTCTTTATAATATAATTTTAGATAAATGAATACCTTAGCCAGCGACCTCGCCGCGACCTCACGTCACGCGCCCTCCGCCACGCCTCGCCACGCACCGCCACGCTCCGCCACTGGTTACAGCAGTGCCAAATACGCACTGCTGTCTACTACAAGATTCAATCCTAATTCAATCTAATATATTATAAATGCGAAAGTGAGTTTATTTGTTTGTTTATTTATTTGTTTGTTACCTCTTCACGCTTTATCTATTGAACCAATTTTCCTGAAATTTCGCATACACATAGTTAGTAGTACTGAGAAAGTCATAGGGTACCATTCATCCTGGGAAAAAGCACAGTTCCCGTGGGGAAATTCACGCGGGCGAAGCCGCGGGCAAAGGCTAGTAATATATAACAGAAAAGTAATAGATAAACAGTAAGTAAATTTTTCACTTTACGCCATGTTACGGTATATATTTTGACTTACTCTAAAAACTACATGTTACGGTATATATTTTGACTAAGGTGTAGAGTTTGTGAAGTTAGGGTTCGTAGAGTTAGGGTTGTCGAGTTAGAAGCTTGGCTTTACATGAGATCTTTTTGACAGTGTGAGCCATAGGTATGGTTTCCTCTGGCCTGGCAACACTTTACATGAAAATGTTTTTGGTCGGATAAGATTTGACCAAAAAAGCTTCTTAAAGTCGCGCTCTACGATCGAAAGCTTCAAGCTTTTGTTGAAATGGATAGGAATGATAGGAATGATATTTATTGCACCTCTGGAAACTTAGATTTAGAAATGATAAAATGATAGTGATATTGAGTACGCGTCCGCGTTGATGTGGCGAAAAACGTAAACTAATTTTACAATTAAAATAATGATATGCGCGGCGCGGCGATTTGCTGACTATACAAAATAAAAATAGAGAAATGTGTGGTTTGGACCATACAGTTATGATTATTATATGCTCAGGGGTTTTGTGGAATTTTTGTCCAAAAAAGCATCCATGGTGGTCACTGCGCCGCGATCTGTGCCAGCGTTTGTCGATAAAAAGTATGTTTACCGTATCGTAGACAAAATACTAAGGTTAGGTAAGTAGTATTTTTTGCCTTTATCCATTAACATTTTTTCTCTTTATAATATAATTTTAGATAAATGAATACCTTAGCCAGCGACCTCGCCGCGACCTCACGTCACGCGCCCTCCGCCACGCCTCGCCACGCACCGCCACGCTCCGCCACTGGTTACAGCAGTGCCAAATACGCACTGCTGTCTACTACAAGAATCCTAATTCAATCCTAATCTAATATTATAAATGCGAAAGTGAGTTTATTTGTTTGTTTATTTATTTGTTTGTTACCTCTTCACGCTTTATCTATTGAACCAATTTTCCTGAAATTTCGCATACACATAGTTAGTAGTACTGAGAAAGTCATAGGGTACCATTCATCCTGGGAAAAAAACACCGTTCCCGTGGGAAATTCACGCGGGCGAAGCCGCGGGCAAAGGCTAGTAATATATAACAGAAAAGTAATAGATAAACAGTAAGTAAATTTTTCACTTTACGCCATGTTACGGTATATATTTTGACTTACTCTAAAAACTACATGTTACGGTATATATTTTGACTAAGGTGTAGAGTTTGTGAAGTTAGGGTTCGTAGAGTTAGGGTTGTCGAGTTAGAAGCTTGGCTTTACATGAGATCTTTTTGACAGTGTGAGCCATAGGTATGGTTTCCTCTGGCCTGGCAACACTTTACATGAAAATGTTTTTGGTCGGATAAGATTTGACCAAAAAAGCTTCTTAAAGTCGCGCTCTACGATCGAAAGCTTCAAGCTTTTGTTGAAAGCCTCGTGTTTTGTAACAAGTGAACGTCTGAACTCGCTCGCAATGAAAGGATCCATTGTGTTCTTGATAAATTGTGCCCGGCAACCACCGAGTGTGTAATTGTCGTTATCTAAGTTTGAATTTAGCTTGGCATCTTCAATATTAACATGACTGTCCAAAAAGGAGTGTTGCGTTTGCGTTTAGGGTTCATGTGTGTACCCATTTATACCTAAGATACCAATGCGTAACATATTTAGATTCGATTAGTTTAAATCTTTGTAAAATTCGTTATTTTTGGCCCATAGCCTTCTATAAGTAATTGTAATCACGCATCTCTATCTTAGCTCCATAAAGTCAAAGTCAAAGTCAATTGTTTTTATTTATATAGGCTTAAAAATAGTACTTATAAATCGTCAAATTCTTGTTTTTTAGTTAGTTGACGTCATAAAATTACTTAAAGTTAAGGTTACCACCGCCGACCGCCTCCAAAGCGCAAGTGGAGAAGAGGCGGCGCAACAAACTCCACTGCTGCATTTTCTCCAAAGACGTCACTTTAGAACATATGTCTTACAATTAAATGACCTACATACGGACCTACGTTAGGGTGTCCCGAAAAACTGTTTTTTAGCTTTGCTTAACTCAAGACGTCTCAAAAGTTGCGAAATCGATCGTAGATCACGGAAAAGATATTAATAAAAATATATAACAATGCTTTTAGCACAGACAATGCTTTTAGCATTAAGTCCACCTTTTGTACTGTACTTTTGTATGTGTGTACAATAAAGTTTAAATATAAATAAATCCTGTGGGCTCTACCAGATCGTCAAAGTCTTGAAAATTGCCAGTTTACGGGTGATATATCGCTTTTTTAAATTTCAGTTTCTGAACTAAATAAAAAAGAATACTTATTATTTTTTATATTTAGGTATAATCAATACACTATATTTTAATTTTCGTGTAAGAACACGGTGCCATCGTCTTCTAATTTGTTATATAACATCCTTCAAGTTTCGTTGAGTTTCAACTTAATTTCATACAACAAAACATGAGTTTTCTTCGTTGCCTAAATAACTTTCTATGCCATAATATTCAGTTGCGACTGTAAGTTCAGTGTTATCATGAATTTAGCGGTTTTTAAGTAATGAGTCTTAGGCGTAGATAGACTATTTGTGCTTTCTTGGGTCCATACAAAGAACTTGACGATCGCCAACTCTCTACTATGAGGGAAGTCATAAAATTAATTTTATTTGTGAAGAACGACCTTAAGCTCAAGTATAGAAGAGTCAATCCATTTAATTCAGGTGTATTTATAATTGTATCTCAAAACATTTACAATATTTGGACTAAAGTTTCTATGCCAATCGTAACGAACGTTCTAGTTATTCAATTGCTAAAATTCTACTCTGAAAAGTACCTCTATTTGAAAAGATATCGCAAAAGCAAACGATATGATTTTTTTTAAACAAATTGATGTATTTTAATAATCATTTGAAAAGCTTTTGTACCTAGCAGCTTGCAAATGTATTTCATTTGAATCTTGAAGCTTCAGTTAAGAGCTTTGAACATTCGTCACGATTGGAATAGAATCTTTGGTCCAAATATTGTTAATAATCTTGAGATTCAAGTATAAATCATCTGAATTCGATGGATTGACTTCTCTATACTAGAGCTTAAGGTTGTTCTTAACAAATAAAATTATTTTTATGACGTCCTTCATCTAGTAGGGAGTTGCCGATCGTCAGGTTCTTTGTATGGACCCAAGAAAGCACAATTAGTCTCCCTATGCCCAAGATTAGTTATTTAAAAACTACAAAATTCGTGTTAACACTGAGCTTATAGCTGAACTGACTATTGTGACATAGAAAGTTATTTAGGCAACGAAGAAAGCTCATGTCATGTTGTATGAAATTAAGTTGAAACTCGACGAAACTTGTAGGATGTTATCTAACAAATTGGAAGACAATGGCAACGTGTTCTTACACGAAAATTAAAATGTAGTGTATTGAATATACCTAAATATAAAAAGCAATAATTATTATTTATTTTTTAGTTCAGAAACTGAAATTTAAAAAAGCGAAATATCACCCTTAAAATGGCAATTTTCAAAACTTTGACGATCTGGTAGAGCCCACAGGATTTATTTATATATTTTTATTAATATTTTTTTCGTAATCTACGATCGATTTCACAACTTTTGAGACGTCTTGAGTTAAGCAAATCGAAAAAAACAGTTTTTCGAGACACCCTAACCTACGTATCAAATATTGCGATTTATTTTTGAATCACCATCTCATAACACACTACTGCGAGTATAATAGATATAATGTCGTTTATCGATGCCCGGCTAGTCATATTTGATCATGGACATGATTTTATAGTAAGTTAAATTCCAAGGAAAGAAAAAAGAAAAGATAACTCTTGCGTGATACCCCTGGTGTTGCAGTTGTCCGTGGGCAGAGGTGATCGTTTACCATCAGGTGACCCGCTTGCTCAAAAAATAAGAGATAATGAAAGAGTGGTTTGACAGGTTTAGTTCTATCACAGGATTAGATTATAAATTAATGCTCTATAGATCCCAGCAGAAGACCACAAAGACACCTTGTTATAATACCCTAGTTTGTAATAGAGCCCGTCGCATTGTTAATTTTTTGATTGAATGACTAGCTCGTTCATTGAATGACGGTACTAAATTGAATGACTAGGCTAAACGTTGATTGTACTCGAGCCGACGAGACGAGAGCAGCGGGCTGAGCCCGGTCGTGACCGGCGACGACCCGCGTCCTCGACCTCAGTCGCATCATCAGATCGGAACACAAAAACCGCGGAAACTGCGCCTAATGGTCGTTTTGTACTGTAATTTTCGTAAAATGGAATGTTTTATTTGGGTAATTATAGGAAGTTTGCAATTTCGAAATACATATTATTTTGTAGAGTGAACAAGAATAGGTTTTCGGGAGCGGAGACCTTCCAACCTTCCAATCATGATAAGTACCTATGACTTTATGACGTTTGAGATGTCCAAGAGCCGCCGATTCTACACATTTTTACATCCCTAGTATTGCATTAGAAGTTCTGTAATGACTAGTTAAGCTTTTGATAAATAAATAAAATAAACTGAAAATGTCACAGGTTGCTAATAAAACGCTTTCTTCTTCTTATTTAAACCTGTGCTCTCTTGTTGGTGGAGTATACGCCACGCCTCTCTTAGGCTTTACATTTAACAAGACCTCAATCAAACGCCTATTAAGAAATAAATCTAGAGCTGGCTAGCTTACACCATTCTCTAGTCCAACCCAATACGGTAGACAGGATAGATAGTAAACCAACTGGTACATCTATGTTTTTCTTCGCTCCCAGCAATTGGAAAAAATTATAAACTTACTTCATTACGATAGAAAAAGAGAGAAAGATGAGACCGTCTAATAATATCATAAATAATTAAATTAATGAGATAAGGAAGGTAAATACTTAAGTACTAAGAAGGACGCAGTAACTTCGTGATAACATTGACGATAAACTTGAGTTTATAGAAAAACGCTACAGTCATGACTAAGTGATGAGTAAACATAATCATCCGTGAACCGGATGTACTGATGTTACGCAATTTTATGAATTTCTGTCTTTGTACATGAGAGACATAGACAGTGGGTCAAACTGTTTGACCCATAGTCTAGTCTAGCCTATAATTATATCTACAAAATCGGAATATTACAATTTCATTTAATTGCACTAGTGATTCTGTAATTACGTCAAAAGTTCCTAATGATGGATAGGTATTTGGACATACGGGTTGTAACCGCTCTCTCACTGAAAAAATGTTTGTTACCAAAAGCCTCAGGATACCAAAAGAAAGGAGAAGTTTTGTCATCTCGAGAAGTAGACTCCAAGTATTTTGTTTTTAATTTATGTTACTAAATAAATAAAAATATAGATAGAGCTATAGATGATAAAGCCTACCTAATTTTAGTGTACTCAGAAGTATTTTAATCTTTCGCCTACCTGTAACAACCAGATTCTTCGCTTGCCGACTTAACTCTCGAAATTAAAATCGTGACGTGCTGTAATGATGATGACGACACTCTGACGTCACTTCAGGCTCTTCCAACTAGAGGTCGAGGCGTGACCAGCTAACAAAACTCAAATAAACACGCCATGTCGACTGTTGAATGATTGTTAACACGATTAACATCAATGAACTAAGTGTATTTGAAATAGAAATGACAAATTGACTGTTCAGAATGTTCGGTAAAAACATGTTTATTGTAAAAATAAATACCTACACTGTACAGTCGACCGCACCTCAAGTTACCCTGCATGATCTCTTATGCCGCGGCCGCAGAGTCGAATTTGCAATGAATTTGAGTAGGTTGATGTGCTGTTGACTGTACAAATCGCCTACTTTGAGTTCCTTAGAATTCGAATCTACTAAAGTCAATGTATCCGTTATGGATCAGAGGATATTTTTTTATATTTGACTAGCTGTTGCCCGCGGCTTCGCCCGCGTGAGTTTCGCTTCGTAGTAACCTAAACTCCAGTACTCGAAATTTCAGCCGTTATCCCGTGGCCCGCGGGAATATATTATTATGTTGATGAACGGGAACAGATGTTCCAGATCTTCAATATTTATACGTCAGTACAAAATGCTCATCAGGTTGAACAACTTTTGCTAAGGCGCCATTTCCATATATGTAATAGTGTAGCTGGTCTCTTGGAGTTCTTCATCAGATGATCCTGATCTTCGATTTTTATACGTCAACAGAAAATGCTCGTCAGATTGATAAACTTTTGCTTAGGTACCATTTCCATATCTCTTATAGTTTAGCTGTTCTGTTATGGTTCTTCATCAGGTGTTCCAGTTTTCAAAATCAATTATAGCCTATATGTTGCCCAGGCTTAATAGCTATACAACAAATCCAAAGTTTCATTCAAATCCGTCCAGTAGTTTTTGCGTGAAACGCGTACATACATACAGACAGACAAGAAATTCCAAAAAAATATTTTTGCTTTCTATTATTCTTTCTAGGTGTCCCTCTATCCATTTCAGTCAAAAATACTAAATGTACAGACAAAATATTTTTACTGTTTTATTTGTATGTATAGATATAGATTACTAAGCAAAGTCACATATTTCTTAGCTTATTAGTCGGCAACAGTCAAGATCAATGGCTAAGCCTTAGTCCAACTACTGATATAAGTATGACACCACCTTGTGGAATCATTTGTGCTGCCAGAACGATACGAAATGTGAATCTCAATACGTTCGTCGAACGAAAAGCTGTTTCTCTCTCTCCCTGAAAATAAAAAGTAGAAAGTCTGAAAAATTACGTGTTCTGAAATAAATTTGAAAGCATCATAAACACTGTAGCAATGACTTTGCTCAATCGTCCCACACTCGGTGACATAACGCTCGTAACCACAGACAATGTTAGAAAGTAACCGCGCGGATCGCACGCGCGGAAAAACGCTCAGTCGATATGTCAATACCATTGTCAACTTCAATGGGTGATGGGGGCGCGGGAACAGTGTGAGGTTATGGTTCTTCATCGATCGAGAGTTCATGATTTTATTGGTTTTTATGGTGCTAAATTCTGTCCCTAAGAACAATCTTATGCCCGCGACTTTTTCCGCGTAGAATTTATTATTGTTAATGTTTCCGAAAATCTGATCTAAAAACTGCTGTTACGCCGCTTAGAATCAACGGCGTAACAGCAGTTTTTAGATCAGATTTTCGGCAATTTAATTATGAAAATCACATCAAACTTCAGACATACAGACAACATACAGTCAGACAGACAAATACGGCCTGGCATAAGTTTATTACTTGAGCTACACACGATACAGTGGGACCTTCATAGTAAGTCCCATTAGCCCCCACAATCCTCATGCAAGGCATTGCGCAAATTTAAACACTAATTATATTAAAGTGGAAAATTCTCAAAGTGCTGTTTCGTTTATCATTTACATTACAGCCAATAATCATCCAATTGAACTATTGACATTTCAAGATATTGTATGGAATAACTATTAGATACCTAAGTGCCTACTTAGTTGTAGAATCTTGGAAGATTTTCCACAGACAAGAATAATATTCTTAGTTAATCGCAATTATTTACCTCATTAGTATAGTTATACAAATTAGTGCATGTTGTTCGTCGAAACTAGAATTTTATATCCGTTCTATTTTATAGATTATTCTAAAACCTGACAGGATAAAAACAGTGAGAAGTTTCAAACATACTTATTGCTGCAATTATTATGCAAACTTTAGCGTCCAATATAAATGGTAAAAAAAAAAATGTCTACCTGCTTAAATTCATTCCCTTTTTCGTTGAAACTTCACCAGTCTCCCATACGCTCAAACTCTTTTGTTATTATCCCACTTCTGATAACAAAAGAGTGTGCTGTATAATAAACATAAAACCGTAATTATCGTGTGCAAGCAGTTTCTATTAAATAGTTCCGTGTCTCGCTAACTGCTAGGCTATTTACTCAGTAAGTATACTTACTGAGTAAATAGTTTGTCGATATCCCTACACATAATGATACTAAAACGTCCCTATTGGCAGTGCATGTACATGATAACTGTTCTACCCAACCAGTTCGACTACGGGCCTTCACTGGGGGAGTGGTCCAACTATTTTTATAATTGGACCACAAAACCATGTCAAAGTTCCCAAGTTCAATTATAGATATTACAATCACATAATACAATAGCCAGTGGAAAGGGCCAAGGCTGGATTGTTCTCTATGGTGACCACAAAAACCCAAACAGGCTAGTGACTAGAAACGAGGTACCTGTTTATGTACTACAGGTTATTTAAGTTGTACCAACAATTTATGATCATTTTGATCCTTGAGCCCGCTAGTGTTGCACAAATGCGCCTGACCCGAGATTCTGCAAGTTTTCCTCATTTGCATGTGGCACGCAGTCTCTGCACTTTGTCGCTAAATCCTGACTCTTTCGCAATGCTTGAAACACTCAAAGAACAAGTTATTTAGAATACTAATGCAAAAATATTCAAAAGCTATTTCTTGAATAACTAAACATTTAACAAAAAAAAAAAAATGACTGCATGTTCTTGATCTTCTTGGCCTGTCGATGCCATTCCAACGATTCAAATTGTACCCGAAAAGTATTCCGCCACTTTTATGGCGTCATGTCTTCTCGATGTCTCATTCCCATAGATTTATTTAAAACGGGAGCGAAACCAAAGGGGCAATTGGGCTCAAATCGGGTCAGTGCCTCGGCTATTAATAACATAATTAGCGGTGCTGGCGCGGCCACTGCATGCTAATGCAGGAACTGTGCTTGTCGTGGCTGGCTGCTTGCGGTGCTATCATTATATAGCCTTTTATGTCCAGTTGTGCAGGCTTCTTATTAACTTTTTTTTTAGTTTCACCTATGCCTTTGTCTTTTGTGAATTTGACTTAAACAACAAACTCGCTTTCGCATTTATAATATAAGTCAGGATAGCAGAACTAGTCTAGAACGATCGCATGGAGCGCGCACTCATTACAAAACAGATACGATCTTATCATCATCATTAAATAGAATAATGTAATATTATACACGTAGTTACCCACCATTGTGTGTGCTAATACTTTTATTGTATTTACCTTTGTAAAGTTATATTTTATTATACAGTTTTACATCTATGTTTGTATATGATACTGAGGTATTTTCCTTAGTGATGTAACCATAGAAATTGGAATTGGACAATACTTACTACTAAAAATGCATCTGCTGTATTTTCTGTAACAATGAATCACTATGATACCTAATCACATTCTATTTATCCTACTTCCTATAAATATTATAATGAGAATGGCGGCTGCCGATGAGGCTGTAAAAGTGGCAAAACACTTTTTCAATAAGAATTTAAATAGATCGTTGAAATGGCATCGACACGCCAAGACGAAGAAGAGTGCGAATGGCATCTAAAATGTGAATTTGTGAGCTTGGTTGGATGTATGTTAGATAGTTTATGCATGGTTTATCATCGTTATTTGCTTTTTATTTGGATTTCTATGGTAGTATAGGTATCCTCAAAACATGGCATATTTGTGTGGCTTTTAACTTAGTACCGTTTGAGCCGCCATATTTAAACAATGGGCTAATAAAGTGTCAAGTGGGTTGACCACGGACGCGAGGCCAACATAATGTACTTTACAGTTTCTAGTAAAATATTTGTTTACCTGTGTAAATACATATACGATTTTAGACACTATCACACTCCTTTGTAGTGCAGTACCTACTGTAAAAATTTACAAGACTATTCTAAAATCCTACTCCTTTTGCAAAAATACGTGGTTTTCTTTATTCCACCAGACTGTCTAAATTGACTCATAACTACTAGGCTATTAGCAATCCCAAAATTCCCACGGGATCGAAGCCACCTTATCTAGGCTTATTACTAATTTAAAACCAGGCTTAAAAGGTTTTTGGTAAAGTCATCATGTCATGATCCTATATGCTAAAGTGGTAAAACGACGCGAGATAATACCTAGTTGTGATGACTTCAATCTAATTTCATGAGGTTATTATAAAATACGACAAAAAAATTATAAGTAGGTAATTTGGATTGAACAATAACTTGTGAAATGACTAAATAAATGCACTTCAGTTTCAGATATCTTGTAATCATTGGTGATCTGGATCCGTTAAGGACTACTTATACAGCGATAGCCGTTGCGTCACACGACCACACAATCTTCCTACATTGAGACATCCAGAAGCCGATGACTTGATTGTTGTAAGTACGCTTTAATCTCTGGGCTTCTTTCCTTGTTATGTATGACACATTGTAAAATCGACCACTGACTGTGTAAAAAAACCGGCCAAGTGAGAGTCGAACTCGCGCACCGAGGGTTCCGTACACGAAAAGCATCTTACATTATATCTCTAACTACTTTCAAAAACAAACTTAACTTTGCAGTTCGATCCCTAAGATTCATACTGAATCCAGCGCAAAATAAGTTTGTAACACTTTTTTTCAGACTTCCAACAAAATATTTACAACTTTCAGATTTATTCCTGTATAAGTACTATTAGACATCGCTTTTTGCTTTTCATAATTTTTAGGTCAACGGGAAGTAAAGTCGATTTATTATATATTTACGATTTTGATTGCTGCTTGACATCGCTAAATATGCGATTTGCAACATTTATGTTAATATTTATGGTAATATCTCTTGATCGTTGACATATAATTTTGATTATTTTTTTGCAGAATGAGATCGTGGATCCTCATATCAAATACTTTTAGCATTCCTGAGAAAAAAAGTTTGACAAACAGACGGATAACAAAGTAATCTTATAAGGGTTCCGTTTTTGCCTTTTGAGGTAAGGAACCCTAGAATAGTTAATTTGCACGTGGGAGAGTCTGCTCTTATTACTAATTGATGACACTCGTAGCTCGTCTGCATTTTTTGCAGAAATGTAAGCATTGGCAACATAATATTGCCAACTACTTAATTACATTCCATGCAATAATATGAACAAGAGCAAAGCTCATATAGTAAGAAGAAAAAGAAGCAAAATTACAGATGTGGGTCTAACTCATAAATATGAAATGATTACAGACAGACGGGACAGGTGAAACTAAAGGAAGACTGGTAAACAATATACATTGTATTTGGCAATATTTGAGCAAATAATGAATGAATATCATGCAATTATGTTGATCATAAAATGACAAGCGTCAAGAATGCCCTGATTCAGTTGCACGCAATGCCCAAACTAATGATATTAAACTGTGCTACACTCATTAATCAAATGTTACGTCACGCGGCTGAAGATCCAAAGAATGGGGAGAGAGAGAGGGCGGCTCTCAGATCAGTTGCGTTAACAAACATTCTCACCTCGTTTTATTCACAAAACAACAGATGTGTGATGTGACATGATCTAGTTTACCGGGTAACATCGTCAACATTCAAACATGTCATGATTTCGAACTTTAAATGACCAAATTAATTGTGAATTCGCAATTTTCATTTTCAAAAAACCTTATCTACTTAAATTCGTAATAAGAAAAATCAACCTCTCACTCTAAACGCCTATTATACCTTCTCATCATGGAAAGATATACGTACCTATATTATAGAGGTAGAAGACATTTTTTTTCTAGCCACATTTGATACTTAGGTACTGTATGCAAGTAAATTATTAAGTACTCGGGTGAGTAAAGTAAAAGTCTTCCCGCATCGCTTTTAAATGCAGAAAATAACTATAAAAAGCCACGTATCCCGATCGCAATCACGTTGTGTGTCAGTCACTGAGTCAATAACGGAAGAATTGTTAATACATTCATCATCATCATCTCAAGCCTTCTTTGACCATTTTGGTGTAGCCCTCCTTCAACCTTCTCCAATTCTTTATATCCTGTGTGCAGAGCAACTACGCTCTGCTACCAGAAAATGTGCGCAGAGCGAATCCGGACAAACGAAGCGGCGGGAAGAATTCTGTACCGGAACTTTACCGGGAAAAAATCTACCGGTAAAATTAAGTACCGGGAAAAAATCTCCACGCGACACCACGCTTGTCCGACTAGAATCTAACTTAAGCTATACGCAGTCTGCTACCACCGTAGCTTATGAAGGGAGCTACAGGGCCCTATATGATCACCTAACCTATAAATTAACTACAATTGAACACTTACCAAATTAAATCTTCTTTCTCTTCGGATCCAAACTTGAGTGTCTTCGGGAAGGGGGAATTCCTAATTACCCTACCTAACCCTTGAGATCTCAATTCCCCATAACAACTAAATAGATTTCTTCCCGTAGTTTCACTCGGGAACAGCCAGATGTGAACAGCCAGCCACGTTTCACCTCTCACAAGAAAAAGTCACAATAACAGAGTTTTTCACAAACACAAATTCAATAGTGATTTAACAAACAGGAAATTCACAATTATCACTCAAACTAACCAACAAGCAAAAGACGCGAGACCGCTCCGCGTATTAAAATCAAACCGATATCGCCCTGGACAATGCAATGGCGGACTACACACGACGCCATCCACGCTAGCAGTGTGAAAACCCCGAACGCCCTCTGGCGGCAGCAATGCGAAACGCCTGCGTTTAGTTTTACCCAATATATTACAAACATCCCCCCGTCCCGGTCTGAGAAGCAGACCGCTAGCTTACTCTACGGGAAGGCGGGCGAGAGAGGTCACACCTCTCCTTAAAATCGAACCGTCGACCAACACCTCAGCCACACGCGGAGTGCCATCTCCGCCAAGAATCAAACGTAATATGCGAGCTCGTCGCCAAAGCAATGAGGGCAAATTTGCCTCTTTTAACAATACTAAATCACCCTCCCTGGGAGGCTCAGTCCTGTCTGTCCACTTCACTCTTTGCTGCAGCAAATGCAAATATTCAAGCGACCAGCGACGCCAAAAGTCCTGGCTCATTTGCTGCAACATTTGAAAACGCGACAACCGATATACGCGTTCATCCTTCCACGGGTATTCGGGCAGGGCATTCAACGGCCCTCCCACCAAAAAATGACCAGGGGTGAGAGCTTCCAAGTCATTTGGATCTGGAGATAGCGGACAGAGAGGACGAGAGTTGAGGACCGCCTCAACTTTACAAAACACTGTGGCCAGCTCTTCAAAAGTTAGAGCCGTTTCTCCGATAATGCGGCGGAGGTGGGTCTTTGCGGATTTCACAGCCGCTTCAAAAATCCCTCCCCAATGGGGGCAACTTGGTGGACTAAACTTCCAGGTTATTCCCCTTTGGGCAGCAATTTGACTTAAACTAGTACAATTTTTATCAATAAACACAGAAACATCCTTAAGATAATTTACAGTTCCTTTATAGTTTGTGCCATTGTCAGACCTAATAAGGGAAGGTAGACCTCGACGCGAAACAAAGCGATCCAACGCGGCGACGAAGGCCTCCGTAGTCAGAGCTGATACCACCTCCAAATGGACAGCCTTGATCGAAAAGGGACCGGCAAAATCGGTTCCAACGCCGTCAAACGGCCTCGAAGGTCGGATTCGATCAGCGGGCAAATCACCCATCTGTGGTTGCATCGTGGATGCCTTCAACCTATAACATGCAATACATCGAAACAGGACACTACGGATTGCTCTTCGGGCAGACAAAATCCAAAACTCGCGTTGCAAAATAGCCAACAAAGCATTGCACCCAGCATGGGCGTTACGAATGTGTCGATCAGACACCAAAAGCTGCACCAAGGGTCCGCCCTTGGGCAACAACAGAGGATGGCGAGTCTCATATGGAAGATCCGCCTTCCGGAGCCTGCCTCCAACCCGGAAGAAGCCCATCCGAGTCGATGTACGGGTTCAAACGAGCGACCGCGCCCTTCAACTTAGCGCGTCCGTCGCGCAAGATACGAAGCTCTGACTCAAACCGTCCGGTCTGCACGACACGGACCCAATGCAACAATGCGCTCCGGCGCTCTTCTGCACCTGCAATCGGCTCCAACCGCTTTGCCTGTGGGTTTCTACAATTATGTATGAAACGCTTAATCCAACTGGTAACACCCAGAAGCTTATCCAAACTGCTATACCGAGCAAGTAGCCAATCCGGCTCCGACGTCGTCTCAGCGACTACAGCATGTACACGGAGCCCAGTCAAACTCAAAGAAGTAACATCTGTCTGACAGACAGGCCAAGAAGTTTTCTGATCCCATCAGCCACTCTGGACCCCACCAGAGCGGGTGTGACACCAATTCTGGTGCCGTACAACCTCGGGAAGCACAGTCCGCTGGGTTAAGCTCTCCCGGCACATGTCTCCATGTTATATCAATTCCGATATTCTGGATTTGGGAAACCCGATTTCCCACAAAAACCTCCAAGGTATGTGGGGCCGCGCGCAACCATGCAAGCGCGACCTGGCTATCCGACCAGGCGAAGATGTCCCGTATCTCGACCGTGGCCGCCAGCTCACATGCAACGTGATGCAACAATTTAGAGAGAAGGTGAGCTCCACTCAACTCAAGCTTGGGAATAGTCAGCCTAGTCCTGATGGGGGCGACCTTGCTCTTCCCTAACAAAAGCGAGACATTGACCCGGCCATCGGCGTCAACTGTCCGCATATAGACTGACGCGGCGTAGCCTCGCTCCGACGCGTCACAAAAGCCATGCAGGCTGGCTCGATATTTCCCGGGGGGCAATATTCGACGAGGCAAGGCAATCCGATTGACTTCCTTAATCGATGAAGACAACTCGAGCCAATCATCCAATGGAGGACCAAACAGCGGCTCGTCCCACGAGACGCCCAAAGTCCAAAGTCTCTGAAGAAGACACTTCGCAGAGAATATCACTGGACTGATCCAACCGCTTGGATCAAACATACGGGCTATTACGGACAACACCGTTCTCTTAGTCCAGACTTTTGGTATTTCCAAGTCCACTTGGAATGTGAAAATATCGGTTAGCGGCTGGTACTGCATGCCCAGCACCGCTATCCTGTTGGGATCATCCACATCCTCAAACAGGTGAGGGTTCTGTTGGTGATCCTCCGGGATCCCTTCTAGAACTCTAGGCTCATTGGACAACCACTTACGTAGCTCGTAGCCACCTGTCTTCAATATTTCAATCAATTCATCCCGCAGTAGGAGGGCCTCCTCAATACTCTGGGCTCCGGTGCACACGTCATCTACATACAAGTCACGTGACAGCACGGAAGCCCCACGGGGAAAGCGGATCCGTTCCCGCTCTGCCAATTCAAGCAATGATCTGATGGCGATATAGGGACTAGATTTCAAACCATACGTGTTTGTGTTGAGTTCATACACCGTCACAGGATCCTCAGGGCGCTCACGCCAGAGTATCAACTGGAATCGCCTGTCCCTCAGGATGTATGACTGTCTGGCGGAACATCATCCGGATGTCCGCACCAAAAACCACTTGATGTCTTCTAAAGTTCAAGATGATGTCAATTATGTCCCTATGCAATTTGGGACCTGAATGCAAACATAGATTCAACGAAACTCCGTTCGAAGTGGGTGCGGATCCATCAAAGACAGTCCGCAACTTGCCCGTTGAGGCCTTCACCACCGCGTGGTGGGGCAAAAAATAATGCTCAGTTGAGCTCCAATCAACTCGAGCCGGAGACATGTGACCCAAATCCTCGTACTCGCGCATAAATTCAATATATTTATCGCGAAGTACGTGGTCACGCTGCATGCGTCGCTCCATGGACAGCAGTCGTTTCTCCGCAAGCGCCCTACTTGGCCCTAGGCTAGGACGTGTAGCAACAAATGGTAATCTAGTTACAAACCGACCGGAGGGCAACCTCTCCGTGGTCGATCGAAAAAGGGCTTCGCACTCAGCGTGTTCCGGATCCATCCTGGAACTCATAGGTGGCTCCTCCACCTCCCAAAACCTTTGCATGGTCTTGGCCAAGGACGCTGATGCGACGACCGGTGGCTCCTCCACGGTGCTATTATCAAACACAGGGCCCATCAGGGCGAAACCAAAAATCGTAGACACTGCCATCAGTGAAGACGAACCCAGAGCCTTCTGTGTACCCAACAAAATCCAACCCAATACGTCCGAGCCCAGGAGCAAGTCCACTGGGCCGGGATGAAAGACAAAGGGGTCGGCCAAATCCAGACTCCGAAACCAAAGACAACACACCCGGCGGTATGTC
Source organism: Ephestia elutella (assembly GCA_018467065.1). Taxonomy (NCBI): domain Eukaryota; kingdom Metazoa; phylum Arthropoda; class Insecta; order Lepidoptera; family Pyralidae; genus Ephestia; species Ephestia elutella. The sequence continues at coordinate 1,607,133 of CM031579.1, forward strand.
TGTCGAGGGGTGCCAACCCGCAATGGTATCCATTACCATAGCCGAAGTCGTGATCCTCATTGTGGAGGACTTCAGCGAAGAAAAGGTGACAAGTGTCTGGCCCGTCAGACACTTCACTTGTATGCCACCAACTCCAAGAAGTGGCACAGGCGAGTCTTCCACGACTAAACCTAACTGGTGTGCCACTCGAGTGGTAACCAAACTGCTTTGAGCCCTGAGTCCAACAGAGCTCTCAAATTAATGGCTTCCCCTTACGACCCCATACGCGGACCACCGCGGTAGGGAGCAGAACCGTCCGCGGCTCTGTCCCAGCAAGGGAGCAAGCTAGTTACGGGCTCCCCACTCTCTCCAAACCAGGGCGCGCCACTGACCCGGATAATATGGCGGGCGAGTGCACATCCCCATCTGAGGGGGGCATAACCCGCGGCCCGGCCATACATATGGTACGGCGGGTGGTACTCCAGCCGTGGGTACTCGTGCAGCGGCGGAGAAAACCGCTGCGGCTGCATGTGTTGGGCATTGGTAACCCGCGTGGAGGGGGTGTCCCCACTCTCACGTCCGATCTAGGGCCCCCGCCCATGGGGGCCCTATCCGGGGCCTGGCCAGTCACATACTGGCCACGACCTTGGGGCGCGTGGTCCCGGTCCGCCAAGACCCGCGCAGGTACGCGACCCCCTCCCGAGGGGGGTGCGACGAGCGAAGCCGCGTCCTCCGTCCGAGGGTGGAGGGCTTCGCGCAGGAGCGCCCCCGCCCATAGGGGACCCCTGCCTCAAGAACCGGGGGCCATCCCCGTTCCGGTTCATGCAGAGCATCACGTGGTGCAGCCCACGGCATGCACTGCATGGTATGGCTCTGGGACAGTCACGTGCATAGTGACTGCCCAAACAGTAAAAGCAAAGTTCATGCCGCCTTGCCATGCGGCGCCGATCTTGTACTGGCAGTCTCTGCCAGTCCCTGCATTGCAGCAGGCTGTGGCCCATCCGGCCACATTGCAGGCAGTCCGCGTCCCCCGCGACTGCTGCCGTGTGTGCAACCCGCACACCAGCTCCACGCGGTGGCGGTTGCCGTCCCTGTTGGGGCTTCCCTCGCCATGAGGGTTCCAAGGGCCTACGTTCAGGCGCTCTGGATGGCGCTGAGTCCGTCATGGTATTCTCAGCAGCCCGTGCCTCAAACTCCAAAAACTTCACCAAGTCAGTGAATGTTGGTAGGGTGGTGCTATCCTGTTCCGCATTCTCGCGCTCAAATCGCGAGCGGATGTCATTGGGTAATTTGCCCAATACAATGTGCACCAGCAAAAAGGACAATTGGTCCACCGGCAGCCCCAGTGTGCGGAGCGCGTTACAGGCCACTGTAACGGGCGTGAGCAACTGCAGGCGCAACTGTGCCCTGTTGGCCACCTTGGGCAGGGCCATCAACTGTGCGGCGTGCGCATCCGCTAACAAACGTAAGTTTTGGTAGCGGGAGTTCAATAACTCCCAAGCCGTATCGTACTGGTCGTCCTCCACCCGGAGGTGCTGGATGAGCGACCGCGCTTCATCCTCAAGAGTGGAGAGGAGGTAGGCCATCTTCTGGGCCTTCGACAAATCCTGTCGTGCTACGACCAGGGACTCAAACATATTTTTATATGCTACCCACTCCTCCATCCTACCCCCAAAGTGGGACAGCTGAAGGGTGGGGAGCCGACCAGTAACCGCTGGTCCTTCCTGTCTAACAGGTGTGCGAGGGGCTGGTCCGCCAGCCTGTCTCGCCCTTATTGCGGTCACCGCCTCCGCGATATCATCGTGCAGACTCAGGATCTGGTCCATGTCCGCCATGTGACCTGCGTAGGCCTCCGGGGTAAGATCGGCTTCGGTAAGCGCCGCCATGGCCGCTTCCGCGCTAATCAATCGTGAGTGGAGGTGATCCGCTCTTAGCAGTATGGCGCCCTCCCTGTCCTTCCGGGACAGGAGTCCTCCGGCCGTCACAAACCATCTCAATTCGTTGGCGAGTGTCGCCCTAGCATTGGAGGCCTTCGCCATCGCGTCAAGTCACAAACAAAAAATAACAAAAGGTAAATAAAAAACAACAAAATCAAGCAACTACACGAAGAACCGCGGTAGGTATGAGAAGGGCACAAACCCGGAACGCACGGTACAAACCGCAAACAAATACAAAAAAGGTTACAAATATTCTTATACAAACAAACTAAGAAAAATCTAATAATTTTTACAAACAATTAATTATTTTTTACAAACGAACAAATAGAGGGTAGATTAACTACGCTCTGCTACCAGAAAATGTGCAGAGCAACTACGCTCTGCTACCAGAAAATGTGCGCAGAGCGAATCCGGACACACGAAGCGGCGGGAAGAATTCTGTACCGGAACTTTACCGGGAAAAAATCTACCGGTAAAATTAAGTACCGGGAAAAAATCTCCACGCGACACCACGCTTGTCCGACTAGAATCTAACTTAAGCTATACGCAGTCTGCTACCACCGTAGCTTATGAAGGGAGCTACAGGGCCCTATATGATCACCTAACCTATAAATTAACTACAATTGAACACTTACCAAATTAAATCTTCTTTCTCTTCGGATCCAAACTTGAGTGTCTTCGGGAAGGGGGAATTCCTAATCACCCTACCTAACCCTTGAGATCTCAATTCCCCATAACAACTAAATAGATTTCTTCCCGTAGTTTCACTCGGGAACAGCCAGATGTGAACAGCCAGCCACGTTTCACCTCTCACAAGAAAAAGTCACAATAACAGAGTTTTTCACAAACACAAATTCAATAGTTATTTAACAAACAGGAAATTCACAATTATCACTCAAACTAACCAACAAGCAAAAGACGCGAGACCGCTCCGCGTATTAAAATCAAACCGATATCGCCCTGGACAATGCAATGGCGGACTACACACGACGCCATCCACGCTAGCAGTGTGAAAACCCCGAACGCCCTCTGGCGGCAGCAATGCGAAACGCCTGCGTTTAGTTTTACCCAATATATTACAAACATCCTGGTCAGTTTGTATCTAGTTCTTACCCGCTAACCTTTTTGATGTCTATCCATCGCATCTGGGGTCTTCCAACGGGTCCTTTTTATATATTGATGATTATAAATTGCGGTTATATAAGACCTTGCAAACTCGTTTCGAGAAGCCACGATCAATTCGCAAGCAAAGCGTGCACAGCAATCAACAATGCCTGTGTACATATGCGTAGTAAATCTATTTTTATCTCGCCAGTCTCAGCTTGCTTGCATATCTCGTACTTATCTCGATTTATTTATTTTATCATTACTGCATTGACTATAGAAATGATTTATTTAATTGAGATTCGTTGACAACGGCTTAATGTGTATCTATTCTAAAGACAAAAATCACTTGTCTCACCGAGATATTGGGTGTTACTACAGATGACTTACCATTATTAGTATTATTATCATCGTCATCTGTTAATTTGTACATATTTAGTAACGTAATATAATGACATCAGAATTTCTGAAGATGTGTTCAGCAGCCATCGAGGACAAGTCGAGGGTAAAGTATTGGCATTCTGGTCGACGAGGCATGGAGGCCACCGGAGAAGCATTGGAAGATAATCCACGCCAGCCGGCCGTGCGCCGCATGGCAATGTTGTTCTGAGGTAGTGTTACTTAATCCGTATTGGAGGCAGATATTGGATTAATGACATGACTTTTGTTCAAGAATGAAATTTGAGGGTACGAATTTGCACAGAAGTCAAAGTCAAAGGTTTTTATTTTAAATAGGCAAATAGCACTTATAAATCGTCATGTTCTTGTTTTTTATTTAATTAGTTGACGTCATAAAATTACTGACCCAGAAATGAGTTTGGGTTTATTCAAAGTGTTTGAAAGTTGGTATTTTTGGACTATTATGTTCCGATTTGGCCATACCGTAAGTCATATTGCTCGACAGGCGGGATTATAGTGTCTACACTGCCTAAGACTGCCAAAAGTTTTGTACTCGTATCGTATTGTATGTGTCGTATTGTAACTAATTGTTTATATTATCGCGATTGATCTTCAGTAATGAGAAAAACAACATAAAAAGGTTTCAGCAATGGCTAAAAAGCCAGTCATCGAAAATTTAAAATGCTTCAATGATTCAAGCATTTCAAAATTTTGGATAAATCATAGATTAATTGCGTGTATGCCTTCTAATTCTATGCATCTAATTAATCTTATATATGACGCACGCGCAATCGTAACTTTACATTCAAAGCCCTGTGCATTCACCGAGTTGACATTTACTAGCTGCATTGTCGTCTTTAAATTACCATCGTATTACCATGCAAGATTATTCTAAATGTCAGCATGCATGAATTGCTTTGTCAGGCTAAACAGTTGCGAAACATTTAAAATAGTTTAATGCAAATCCGCCATTTCGATGTTACAGCTTGACCACACCGCATTTCTTGAATGAAGGTGGTCGAGTTGTTAAAACGCCTACCTGTGGTCGAAAGGCCTTTATTGCTTATGCCTCGATCAAGTGAATCCATTTGAATAATGTACGGTAGTTTTAATTTTAATAGTCCCCCTGTCCCCGTTTGGTTTCGTTGACAGAAAACTTCATCGTGAGGAAACATTAATTCTAAATACTGATTTGATTATGCTAGGGTGAAATAGTGAAGGAGATGACTGAACATTTCATTATTATAGGCATATTTTAAGTTTGCGTGTACCACCCTAGACCTCATCTTTGCTTCCCATCAGGCAAGATACAGGTCAAACGTACTCAGATTTTTAATAAAAAAAAATTAAAATTATTAGAAATGTAGTTTTGTGTCCTCCATTCTGCGTAATGACCATGACCCTCGGCAATAAGAGATAAAGTGAGAAAGATTATTTAGAGAACTATTATTTATTGTACACAACACTGCAATATTAGCTATTAGGTAGTTCTTGAAGAAGCTGTGAATACTACAGAAAGATAAGTATATTAAAAGCAAAGGACATTAAGCCCAAATTTTCCTGTCGCCTGAGGAAATCAACAATGTTATTGTAATTACGACAGTTGTTTATTAGCCGTTAATGCACCGAAGCCAATCAAATGAGACTCGTGACGAGCACAAATTGCGTTAACTCGTGTTATCACGAAGCTGAAATGAACGGAATTAATGCCATTAACAAATCATCTATTAACATACATCAACAATATGTATCTATCAGTAAATAATAAATGAGATTGTGTTTGTCTTATAGCTAATTAATTATTTACAGTATGGCATAGAGGTAGAGACTAGCGAAGCGACCCCTATACTTTAGAAACCTCGTAGGGGTCTCTACATTGGAAATTATTTTGATGCTATTTTTACTACTTTTGTGAAGTCACTTCAGAGGAGACTTGAAAACAAATAGGTATGATGTAAGTGTTAGATGTGTTAAAGCCACAGAAATAATTACGTTATAGCTCTTCTTGTCATATATTTAGTGGTAAAGTTCTTGCCACTGATCCACGGGGTCCCAGTGATGAAATGAAAAGTGCTCTTATTTAGATTGATATAGGTCTTTGATATTTTTCCTAGTAAATATACATGTATGTAGTAAAGCTAGAGTCAAATTTGAGAAAATGACGACACTAATGGCATTGTAAGAAAAAAGTTCCGTATCTGTCTGTATACCTATATAAATTGCTTGCTGACTGATTGTTATAACAACACAGAGACGAAACCGCTTAACGTTAAAACTTGAAGTTTTACAAAGAGGTTCTTTATATACAGTAAGTGGAGCACTAAGAAAAGAATTTTGGAAATTACCTAAGGGAGAAATTGTTGAAAAACGGACCCGAGAGAAAAGCTAGTATTATATAAATTAATGGACACTGCTGACACTTTACTATTTCAATTCCAAACAACTACAAAAAACAATCACATTCGTTAATAACCACAGTTAAACAACACAAATGCACGTTTTAATTGGCCATTAGTAGCCAAAAGACTGATATGAATGCTAATAGCTAATTAAACCGTGCAGTGAGCAATACCAACTGAATCTGTTCACAATCGCAGTTAAACCGAAATAGGCGAGCGAGCTATAGGAATATGACGTAAAAGCTTATTTACCATTGTCGCTGAAAATAAGCTCTGGCAATAGCCACAACGACAATAGCTATAACTGCAAAAGCTGCAATAGGAATAGCTGCAACAGCCGGCGTACTTGACCGTGGCTGGCCTCGGGCTAGACACGATTCGTGCTAGATGCCGCTGGGCAAGCCACCTTTACAAGCTTTTATTTAATTTGAGAAAATTTTGACACTTGTGTTGTTTATACACTCAAAAAATTTATTTATACACTCGTCAAATGTAGTAAGTAGCGATGTGCCGCCGAGAAATTTCCTGCTTCCGAAAATTTCCGAAAATTTTCCGTTCTCGAGAATATTTCCGAGATATATTCAAGAAACTTTCTGCTTTTTCTTTGAAAATTTCGGCAACGACACATCACTATAGTTGCAAGCTTGCAAGCTAAATAACTACTTCCACTTGTCCGGTCGAATAGACAATAAGTCTATGGTATGTTAAGTTGAGACTTCACACGTGGCTTCTGTCCAAACAGCAATGGTGCACCCAGCATCTGCTTCCGACGAAGAAACTCCTCAACGACCGTTGACGAGTTTCTTCGCGAATGTTTTATCATGCATTTTTTAACAATTTGATCAACAAAAAACTCGAGACTAATACTTTTCCGTAGTAACTAAATTATAATAAAATAATAATGATAACTAACTATTTCGATTATATATTCGAAACTAATTAACTAGTTTCGAATCCACAGTTTTATGACCATTATTTAGGGAAAGTATTTTTAAAAATTCGTTGGCCCGTTGCTTTGCATAAAGTATATGCTCCGAATTTCACAGGCGCCCTCAGCAATTTGCATTTATTTTTCCGCTGTATGCCTGAACACCAGTTTCGGAGTAAAAACTGCGAACAGATATGCACTAGTGCGCAGAGAACTGGCGCAGCATTGAGATGAGCGTTTGATTATTCAGCGTAGAGCGAAAGTGGCCGAATTCTGGTAAGTACAAATATTGAAGAAATGTAATATTCGGTTTATTAGAAAGAGAAGGCTACTTAACATGCAGTATTGGTTATAAAATATCTTTAATTTTTGGATGATATAATTCTTTTAGTCACTTCACTCTTTTAAGTGGTCGTGATCATCATTATGAATCACGAAGAGTGATGATTTTGGTAATACGGCGCCATTCATCGCGGACTGTAGCTTTCCGGGTACATTCATAAACCGAGCACTTAGTGCGGCCTTAATCTGGTCTGTCCATCTCATTAATGATCTACCACGTGGCCTGGTGCATTCCAGTAACAGAATTTCCCTGTGATGCCTGGTCTACCACAGAGAGGAAAGATCAAACAAGGGATCATGGGAATGACTGTTTGACATTTCCACTTATTATTTATTAATTTTCAATTTTTTTTATTTTGCCTGGACATATAATGACCTCAAAAGCTTACTCAATCCTAAGATTCCATAAAATAATTTATTTAACAGAGAGAAATTAACTAGCCAAGTACTTATTGACGTACAGTAACAGTACCTATAAAAGTTCTTGTGAAGAATTCTGGAAAGTTGGTTTTCCCTTTGCTTTGCAGAATTCTTGAAAAACAACAAACAGATGAAAATGCGTAGTTATATTTGCAATTATTTAAATTCGCCAGAGCCACATGGCTGCGTTCCGTTTTGTCTCTCATAAACAGTTTTTTGTTACAAAACGGACGACATACATCGCGGATCGGGTTTCACTTCACGCAACATGGCAACGTGCGTGCAGCGACCACTACTGCTGAATTTTGTCTTGTCAATTTCTCTACGATCAAAATTTATGAAGGTAAATATCCTTTCGCGAAGGAGAGTAATGTTTTTATCACCTAATGTGTATGTTTTGTTTGTTCCTTTGAGGTTGAGGCAATCTAGAGGTCAGTCAGACGCTTGGGCCGATTTTGATCAAACATGCGTCAATTCATGCGTGATTTGACTTAACGCGAGTATCAATGAAGGCAAGATAATAATCGAAACTCAAAAATGGTGACCACCAGACGACCTTATCAATTTTATATTGATCTGACTAGGAATCGGGCTCGATACCTCTTGATTCGGAGATAAGGACTATGACATTTTTAAGACAAAAAAGGCAAAAGACGCCATAAGTTGGTTGTCATTTCCGAGCGCTAAACGGAATTGCCATGTCATCATAGTATAAACTATGCAAAATTACAAAACAATCAGATTACAGGAGGTGGGTCGTATTTGACTTGCAAGATTTGAATGCAGACAAACTTAGGTACAACGGAAGAAGTGAAACTAAGTAGTAAAAATGTACTCATTAGAAAACAGCATAAGGGTCTACATCTACAAATAGGGAGCTATCTCGCAGTCGACATAGCGTGTATGTAGCACAGTTCTTACAGCGAGGCACATACAAGTTGCGAACCGGTCGCTCCCGTCCGGCGGGTTCGAGCGCGCCTCGTTACCCTCGAGGTATGCGTGATGTCTGTCAACGCCTTCAGCTCCCGCTTCCAAGGCTAGACCAGTCACGGCTAAATGGCGTCAAAATGCTACCTGTTCTTAATTCTTCAGACAAACACTCCGTTCCATTTTGTTACCCTTCTAGTGTGTAAATGTCCTATCAATATATAGCTGCATGTCTGTATGATCCTTACACGGGATAAGTCCGCCCTTGTCTTACCTTTTTGTTTTATTTACCTCCTTATAATAAATGTATCTAACTATTTTTGTTTCGTACAATAAAGTTTTTATAAACAAATTACACTGTTCTTTGTTTTTACTCTGTTGGTTGAATAGGTGGCCAGGTGGGATGTCTGGCTGATCAACAGGCAGAGAACTAATATGTAAGAAAATATGCTTCTGTTATCAATCGCAATCTGGTTTCATACTCGTATGCGGCCAGAAAGATGGGGTAAATTGGCTGCTCTCTGAATATCGGACGGCCGCAGAAAAAGAAATTGAAAAGAATTCGGTATCAAGAAGTAAACCAGTTGGAAATGAAGGATGAGCCTCGCTCTTTATATGATAATAATAATGCAGAAAAAGAGGAAGGCTGAAAAGGAGATGACGAAACGATATAAAATCGAACTCGCTTTACCCTTGCATAATCATGTATTTTACCTTATCAGAGGAGCGGAAGCCGCATGTCAAACAGACCTCAGACACTGCTTGAGGTATATTTAGTTTTTGTACCTACCAGCTTAAGTTCCTGATTCTCACAAGAACCACTCCTTTGCTATGACCGGTTACTACGTTCGTAAGTATAATTTTATAAAATATTTTTTTTGTACACGCTTTTTGTCTTCTCGGAGATCTTGGGGCAAACAAACATGTCTGTGCATCGTCGCGCGTCGGAAGCTGATCCGGTGCATCAATGGGTTATGCTTATCATAATAATGCATTGTTTTCATGTCAGTTCAATTCAATCTGTTATCAGGAAGTCACTGAAAATGATTTGCAAGTTTGGTTCTATTACCATATAATATGAATATTTCAAAATCTATACTAACCTCATGAATGTGGTTATTATACACAGAAATGCTCCACCTGCATGGGTGGATCTAGCTTAAATCTAGCCTGTGTGTGTTAGGTAGGTACTCAGGAAGGGTAAAGTTGATGTTGGTCGAGTAGTTATTTTATAAGACTAACTTTAGACATAAGCACATAGTTAAGTCTCTTCCCGCGCAGATTGTAAAAGTCAATCGAGGGAAATCCACTCCACTCATAGGCGATGGGCTAGCAACCTGTCACTATACCTGAATCTCCATTCCATCAGAGAGCCCACCCCACTATTTAGCTAAGCGGTGCATTCGAGTCTCACGATTCTTGGCTCTGTCTACCCCGTAAGGGATAAAGACGTGATTCTATGTATGTATGTATGTACATAGTTAAGTACTAACATAATATAAATCGAACGTAGATTAAGTATAAGTAGGTAATCCAGACAAACCTACGTGGTTTTTAGGATGAAGCATATATTGTACCTAATTGTTATTTTTTTTTACATAAATAAATAAAAATCAAACAAACAAGCTTTTCTACTAGATATATTATAATAATTGTTAATATAGGTTTCACAGCAACCCACCATCACATTGGACCGCACACACATTGGCTCGTCGCTGGTATTCGCGTTATCTTTCACTTTTATGTTATTGTTGCATTGTTCATGCGCACTCCAAAGGTCAGAGTGCCTAATCAAAATGTTTGGAATGTGATCGTAATTTAGAACCTCCAGCCTCAAGGCGATCTAGCGACAAGTACCAGTAATTGTGTTCAGGAAGTACTTATTGCATGTGTAAGCGGAGATTGTGAAAAAAAAGATAAAACACAGTAACCTTATAAAGATTTATATTAGGTTGATCGTAAATCCATTCAGTCGCTTACACTTCAGAGTGAAGGGCGTGTTACATTCGGAGCACACCTGGTCTGAATAGCTTAGCTGCTTTTGTATTGCACTTTTGTATGTGTGTACAATAAAGTTTAAATAAAAAAATAGCATTTTGTTCACTAGATGTGTATTTTTCGGCCAAAATCGATCAATATTTTACATTTAAAATTACTCTCCTTGGAGCAACAAGGGCCCGCGGAAGACCACGAATGAGAAGAAGCTTGTTAATTTTGATAAATAAATAAATCTTTAAATCTTTTATAGCGAATAATAGAATATTAAAAGAAAAAAAAAAATGGATTTTGGGAGATTACCTATACATATTTTTATGTTTCTGAAAATTTTTGAAGGCAAACGGAAATTCTCTTGGACAAGCCGAAGACGCAGACAATGTTGCCCATTTCGTCACGATATATTATAGCTTCACTTTGTTGCCCACACTGACTTCAGATTGCTCTCTTCCCGATCGCATTGCCCAACACTGATTGCCTGTCGCAAGTGTTAACACGCAGAGGCGTGAATCCATGATGTCATTATAATTGCTTAGTAAAGGTCGCGCATCACGATCTTGATTATTAAATAAATAAAGTTTTAATTGCGAGCTTGTTAATTGGCATTCCATGTTATGTTCAATAGGCTTGTCGTGTAGTTATATTTGCTAGTCATCCTTGTAATTAATACCTGGAGCTTAACACATACGTTATGCATTGCATAATATGCAACTAAGGCTAGACTACCTTTAAGTTGGATCGGATACCACTAGACGTAATCTTTAGCTCTTCCGCGCTTCAGAAAACGTAACAGTTGAGATGAGACCAACTTCACCTGATAATTTACTGTTATAAATATTAATACCCATTTCAACTCGACATGATGATGAATTTGAATTTAACACAATATTTTAATAACTAAATATAATTTTACTGTTAAATTCTTAGTAAGTACCTATATGTTTTTTTTTTTATTAACACACTAGCGGCCCGCCCCGGCTTCGCTCGGGTGGACAATATTTGTTTTTTAGGGTTCCGTACCTCAAAAGGCAAAAACGGAACTTTTATAAGATCACTTTGTTGTCCGTCTGTCTGCCAAACTTTTTTTTCTCATGAACGCTTTAAGGTATCAAGTTGAAATTAATAACGAATAATCGGATCCACGGTATCTTTCAGCAAAAAAATAATAAAAATTATACGTCAACGCGATCAAGAGATATTACCGTAAATATTGCGAATTTTTATAATTGCAATTTCAGGCAGCAATCAAAATTATGAAAATTGGCAAAAAGCAAGGTAGAACAGCCGGTTCATGACTTTCCCGCTCCGAGTGGCAGCGGCGCGCGGGAGCAGCGAGCTGCGTAACACAGACAGAAGTCGAAAGACCTTGACAACGCCACTGGTTTATTTCTTGATTTTTTGCCCATCTGCTCCTTCTGCAGTGGCGTAGTGAGACCCCGACAGGCGGGCGGCAACAGTATCAGGGCGGACGTCGATTTGTTGCACCCCCTGCCCCCCAACATGCATAGTCCGCCTCTGTCCTTGTGCCCTCCCTAGAAAATCCTGTATCCGTCCTTGTGCTGTATAATGTAGTCAAATGTTTCCACACTCATTCTAGTGTCATAAAACTTATTCGGATGTTTCCTGTAATCTTGGTATAAATTACGAAATTCGCCGCGAAGGTATATATTTTTATTTAGTTCGTGCTACTTTCAAAACAAAAAGGGATCATGAATACGTCCACCTAAACCGCTCCGCTAATCTCTACCACAGAATTAATATCTACTACTGAGAGTACGTGGCGTGCTATAGATAAGCCCCGCTCGCCGCCGCCGCTTAGACCTAACGCGCAAAGTCGTGTACCAGCCGTATTAACACTACTTATACAGAAATAAATATGAAAATTGTAAATATGTTGTTGGAAGTCTAAAAAATGTTACAAACTTATTTTTGCGCTGAATCTGCATGAGTCTTAGGGATCGAACTGCAAAGTTAAGTTTGTTTTTGAAATTAGTAGGTCTTTTAGTGATAGCTTATAATGTGAGATGCTTTGCGTGTACGGAAGTTTGACTTGTACTTGGCCGGTTTTTGTATGATATTTACGTTATTACCTCCTATCCTACTAAAATAAATACATACCAAAACGCGCCCGGCCCGCTCAGAGATTACTGCGCCTTGCGCCTTTGCTAGCTAGCGCTAGTATAGGTGATTTCGGGCGGATTGCCATTTTTTAAATAACTCGTAGTATTTCGTAAACTATTGATCCAAATTACATGCAGTAAAAAGCAAATATTAAGTATATTAAGTACTTGTGACGATAGACTTGTTTAATTTGATAAGGATTAATAAATTGTGGTTAATATCACCAGTTACAGAACACCTAACGATTTTAATTATTTTTAAAACATAAAAGTAGTTATTGTGGCTGAAATATAAAAGCTAGATATATGCTATCGCGGACTTTTTTTGTAGATCTATTAAAGATACACAATTCCTCCATACATTGTTTTGTTACATCTCTAAGGGATTGGACAGCGTTTTCGATGAAAGCTGCCGGGCGGAATAAATTTTTCCGACTTCCTTAACAATTATCGTCATATTTCAACAAATATACACAAAACCTACACAAATTATACACTAAAACCTTCCTCATGAATCACACTATCTATTAGTGAAAACCGCATGAAAATCCGTTCAGTAGTTTTTGGAGTTTATCGCGAACAGACAGACAGACAGACAGACAGACGCCGCGGGGGACTTTGTTTTATAATATGTTATGATTTGTATGTCATGTTTACTTAGTTAACTTGACGTACGTGAACTTTGTCTTTTGCAAAGGTTTGATATACTCGCGATAATTAGGCAGTTAGTACAAGAAGCCTTGGCAAATACAAACAAGTTATCAAAGGCTAATAAAATATACAGGGCCGAGTTCTACAACCTGTAGTTAACAAAGCTATGGCAATGCTCTAGGGCCCCGTACAAATGTACTATTGGTGAAAAAAATATTTTGAAATATCCCTAATGACATGTTTTGGCCTTGGTTTTTGTACCCTACCATTTTTTAGTCAGTCAATTTGTTCCCTACTGGTTCGTCCATAAGGCTTACTTTTTCTTCTTTTTGTAGCAGCTTCCTAGCACGCATTAAAAAACTGTTGAAATGCTCCGCCATATTTTTAAGAGTTTATGTTTGCGTTTATAAAAACAATTTATATTGGTATTCGAGCATTAGCAGAGCATAGAATCGTGATATTAATACAATGTGGAAGTTAAAAGAGGGCAGGGGAGCCCCGTGAAAAGATCAGGCCCGGGGCCCAACATGGCAACGCCCGGCCCTGCACACAGCGCTTAGCGAGCGGACGACCAAATTAACAATTACTTCTGCAATTCTGTACGTCATCGTCGTCAATGAAACAAGCATTTTTTGGCCAATAAGCAAAATGCAGTAAAGGTTAATGGCTGTTTATAATTAAATACACAACATATTAAATTTTGTTAACTTTGTACTATTATTATGCACATTGCACATTGATTGATTGATCATAATAGTCATTTACATAGAACATTCTAGTGTAGTATTTCTATGGTCATATAGGTAGGTACATATTCTATAAGATTTAGAAATGTCCTGTGATATTCTCCTATACGACTTTGAGATTCTACGACTTTGACACTTCTATACTTCGACAATTTTATTGAATCAAGCATATAGGACAACTTTTTGGGAATTAAAATTACCGTATTTGCAATTCTTCAAAAACTTATCCGCGTAACTTTCGTGATAAAATTTTATCAGGGTAAATTACTATTATAAAAATATTCACCTTATACTTATAGAATTTGTGTCCGAGAATTTATTGGACAGGCGCGCGACTCGACCAACTCGAATAACCAGAGAATGCATTCAAAATGCATATAAACCCCATAAATGTCTTTGGGTAATAAATACTTAATAGGATGAAATCAATACAAAGTACTTTATTAAGAGATTGAGTGACGTGACATGACACAAGATACTAGTACTCTTTCAACTCAACACAACAACTCATCAAGGTTGCCGGTTTTATTACCTGTGCTTGCGACGATGCATCGGGTGTGTGTGTGTGTGTTCAGTAAAGTATTGAATGAGGCGATGTGTGCGAGCATCCGATTTAACATGCCACTGGACGGACAACAAGGAGTGAATACAAAATGTTGGGAAACGTCTTCATTTATTTGAACGATCGAGCGAAGCGAGGGAGACTCTCCATTTCAAGCCGAATTTTCGCAAGTAGATTTTAATAACCATCAAGAAAATATCAAAACGTGAATATAAAATCTTGAAAAATATACATACCTATTTGAATTCGAAAGCTGACGATAACAATATTCAGAGAATACCTTACAGCATTTAAGTGCACGTAAGGTGCTTTTATTTAAATAAGTGCAATAATATAAATGCAGTCTGAAATTCGATGTCACTGGTCTGAACTGTCTTTACTCCTGTACTAATTGGCAGTCCTGCGTTGTGGGGGATGCGTGCAATCCGGCTCGGCAAGTGTCCGCCTGGCCTTGACTGCAGACCACGTGCGCACCGCATGCAGGCGCAGGGCCGGTCGCAGTCGGCAGGAACCAGGGATTTTAACAAACTCGATTCTGCTTGAACTGAATTATTTGAAAGAAGTACCTATTTTACCTTTACAATTCGATTATGGAAACATAAAAGCTTGCACGGGGAAAGGCCCCTAAATAGTATTAAGCGTATATATATGCTTCAGCATGTGACCTAAAGATAAGATTAGGACTTCAACAATCTTTCTAAACGCATTTTACTAATGGTCAAGACACAGTGATTCGTATTACAAGAATTACGTGTTAATTTGTGTCAATAAGTAGGTATACTTCTGTTAGCAATCTTCATATTTCAACTGTTATCAAGCACCTATTTTTTTGGAACAAGGGTTGCGTGCCAATAATTATGTCAACAGACCTTGTCATTTGGAGCTAATTTATGGACCTTTGAGTAGTTCACATAAATAAGAGTTTTTGTACGTCGAGGGTTCTAACGGTAGAGACGCCAGTTAACATTCAGTTCGGTTATAATATTCAATTCGTGTGGACATCCTAGATTGATTTGTACTAATTACCTGAACAATATAAATATTTAGTTGTGTATTCGGATAATAACTCAAAGAGCTAATTCCTATTAGAATTATTTTATGTGACAATGTGATTGACAATATTAAATTAATGATAAGAATATCAATTCAATTTGTATGAACAATTCGTAATAATAAGTAATTTGAAGTGATTGATAACTCTTTTATTTAACTCTATCAGTGTTAGCTGATACTTCATTGCTCATTGATAAAAAAATAAATAGGGTCAAGATACAAGATACGGGCCCTTTGGGCACAGAACCAAATGCCCTATTCAATTAAATTGAGCTTACTTCCTTCCCTATAGAAAAATATGACAAACCGTTACCAAATCGAGCGCACAATGGACTGAACGAGCCCTTTGATCGAAAGTACTTCCTTCGCCGGCCGGCATCATAAAGCTGGTCATTGACCTCACTTCCTTCGCACGTTGTATGCAAATTTGCTGATTCGTGGAACTCTTCATCAGCCCCCCTCCCCCGCCCCTCCAAACGTTCAGTCTGCTCTTGCGGCTTACGATTACTTTTTAGCTACTAGTTGCGCCCCGGGGATTTCCCGAGGGAATTTCGGAATAAAAATATATTATGTGACATTCCTCCTACTATACTTTACTAGCTTTTGCCCGCGGCTTTGCCCGCGTTTTTTTCCCATGGGAAGAATGCTTTTTCCCGGGATGAAAGGCACCATAAATCTTTCCCAGTACTTCTAACTATGTGTAATGCGAAATTTCGAGAAGATTAGTTCAGTATATAAAGCGTGAAGAGGTAACAATGTAAATAAACAAACAAATAAATAAATAAACAAACTCACTTTCGCATTTATAAAATTAGTTAGGATTAGGATTACAACTGATTACAACTACATCCATACGTTAATAAGGAACAAATATTTACCATCTTGCTATAAATGCTTTCTGGTTTCCAAATCGTCTGATCAATCTGGACATGCTCCTAAAGGGTTTCTTTAGGAGCATGTCAGGATTGGTCTTTACATTTGATAACCCAGCTAATCTTGTAATAACATTTCCGAGATAACTCCAAGCCAGGTACAATGTAGTCTGGAAAATATCCTAGCCGACCTACATACAGCCAGCGGTAAACAAACAGATTGATCGATTGCCATCAACGTGTGCCGCTGACGTACTTCTTATCTTTACAGGGAGGTTCAAAAAACTTTTAAAAACATTACACAGCTAGTATTTTGGGCGTAATAAATAAATAGAACTTATTATGTATATGTAACTCTCAACGAAATACCTATGACTTCTGAATGAATGTTATGAGAAAGGTTTTAGTGTATAATTTACTCGGGCGAAACAACGGGCAAAAAGCTAATATATGAGTCATAATACATCAGATTTGATTTTCGACCATGGCCATACATACATACATACATACATACATACATACATACATACATACATACATACATACATACATATTATCACGCCTTTTTCCCGTGGGGGTAGGCAGAGACTAGCGATTTCATCCTGTTACGATCTTTACAGATCTCTCTTGCTTCCTCTATACACTCACTACCTTCTTCATACATGCTCTCCGGTTATGGGTGCTCCTAATATCTCCTTTTTAAGGAGGTCCGCAATCTGGTCGGAGTGCGTTCTACGAGGTCTACCCTGACCAACTCTTTCATTCACCTCTGCTTTATAAATACCTTTCGTCAATCTCTTTTCACTCATCCTCTTTTACCATATTATATTTTTATGTAACTTTATATTTTAGATTTTCTCATTTGTATTATTTATGGATATGTATTAATCTGACTCACATGAGGTGAGTTATATAAGGGTCACCATTAAATTAACTGATTGACCGAAGTACTGTACCTACTTGTTTCGGATGGGTACTTGGTAGGTTTGTACCAGAAGGGCTGGTAAATGAAACGCGTGTTCACTCTTTAGTGAGTAAAGTCAGACTGTCTTTTAATAGATGTTTTGGGTTAAACGTTAACAGTTGTAACGGAACATTATCATAAAAAATGGTTGTACAAATTATTTGGAATTCCGTTCGGCAATAATCATAAAGTAAGTTGCCGGTTGTAAACAAGTTGTATAAGTTGTCGGTCCTTTGTTGCGAAGGCATTGGTGTGCATTTTGTTAATTGCTTTACGATGCCTTCTCAAAGTAAAGGTGCCGTTAGATCTCGTGGGAATGCCACGGAACGCCACTTTACCATATTATATTTTTATGTAACTTTATATTTTAGATTTTCCTATTTGTATTATTTATGGATATGTAGCTAATCTGACTCACATGAG
>CM031579.1:1625053-1652444 GCA_018467065.1 Ephestia elutella
AAACTGCGAACAGATATGCACTAGTGCGCAGAGAACTGGCGCAGCATTGAGATGAGCGTTTGATTATTCAGCGTAGAGCGAAAGTGGCCGAATTCTGGTAAGTACAAATATTGAACAAATGTAATATTCGGTTTATTAGAGAGAGAAGGCTGCTAAACATGCAGTATTGGTTATAAAATATCTTAATTTTTGGATGATATAATTCTTTTTAGTCACTTCACTCTTTTAAGTGGTCGTGATCATCATTATGAATCACGAAGAGTGATGATTTTGGTAATACGGCGCCATTCATCGCGGACTGCAGCTTTCCGGGTACATTCATAAACCGAGCACTTAGTGCGGCCTTAATCTGGTCTGTCCATCTCATTAATGATCTACCACGTGGCCTGGTGCATTCCAGTAACTGTATAGTAAATTTCCCTGTGATGGCTGGTCTACCACAGAGAGGAAAGATCAAACAAGGGATCATGGGAATGACTGTTTGACATTTCCACTTATTATTTATTAATTTTCAATTTTTTTATTTTCCCTGGACATATAATGACCTCAAAATCTTACTCACTCCTAAGATTCCATAAAATAATTTATTTAACAGAGAAAAATTAACTAGCCAAGTACTTATTGACGTACAGTAACAGTACCTATAAAAGTTCTTGTGAAGAATTCTGGAAAGTTGGTTTTCCCTTTGCTTTGCAGAATTCTTGAAAAACAACAAACAGATGAAAATGCGTAGTTATATTTGCAATTATTTAAATTCGCCAGAGCCACATGGCTGCGTTCCGTTTTGTCTCTCATAAACAGTTTTTTGTTACAAAACGGACGACATACATCGCGGATCGGGTTTCACTTCACGCAACATGGCAACGTGCGTGCAGCGACCACTACTGCTGAATTTTGTCGTCAATTTCTCTACGATCAAAATTTATGAAGGAAAATATCCTTTCGCGAAGGAGAGTAATGTGTTTATCAGCTAATGTGTATGTTTTGTTTGTTCCTTTGAGGTTGAGGCAATCTAGAGGTCAGTCAGACGCTTGGGCCGATTTTGATCAAACATGCGTCAATTCGTGCGTGATTTGACTTAACGCGAGTATCAATGAAGGCAAGATAATAATCGAAACTCAAAATGGTGACCACCAGACGACCTTATCAATTTTATATTGATCTGACTAGGAATCGGGCTCGATACCTCTTGATTCGGAGATAAGGACTATGACATCTTTAAGACAAAAAAGGCAAAAGACGCCATAAGTTGGTTGTCATTTCCGAGCGCTAAACGAAATTGCCATGTCATCATAGTAAACTATGCAAAATTACAAAACAATTAGATTACAGGAGGTGGGTCGTATTTGACTTGCAAGATTTGAATGCAGACAAACTTAGGAACAACGGAAGAAAGTGAAAACTAAGTAGTAAAAAATGTACTCATTAGAAAAATAGCATAATGGTCTACATCTACAAATAGGGAGCTATCTCGCAGTCGACATAGCGTGTATGTACTTCCACAGTTCTTACAGCGAGGCACCTACAAGTTGTGAACCGGTCACTCCCGTCTGGCGGGTTCGAGCGCGCCTCGTTACCCTCCGAGGTATGCGTGATGTCTGTCAACGCCTCCAGCTCCCGCTTCCAAGGCTAGACCAGCTCACGGCTAAATGGCGTCAAAATGCTACCTGTTCTTAATTCTTCAGACAAACACTCCGTTCCATTTTGTTACCTCCTTCTAGTGTGTAAATGTCCTCTATCAATATATAGCTGGATGTCTTGTATGATCCTTACACGGGATAGGTCCGCCCTTGTCTTACCTTTTTTGTTTTAGTTACCTCCTTTATAATAAATGTATCTAACTATTTTTGTTTTGTACAATAAAGTTATTATAAACAAAATTACACTGTTCTTTGTTTTTACTCTGTTGGTTGAATAGGTGGCCAGGTGGGATGTCTGGCTGATTCAACAGGCAGAGGAAACCATTTTTCAAGTAACTAATATGTAAGAAAATATGCTTCTGTTATCAATCGCAATCTGGTTTTTCATACTCGTATGCGGCCAGAAAGATGGGTAAAATTGGCTACTCTCTGAATATCGGACGGCCGCAGAAAAAGAAATTGAAAAGAATTCGTATCAAGAAGTAAACCAGTTGGAAATGAAGGATGAGCCTCGCTCTTTAGATGATAATAATAATGCAGAAAAAGAGGAAGGCTGAAAAGGGAGATGTGACGAAACGATATAAAAAATCGAACTCGCTTTACCCTTGCATAATCATGTATTTTACCTTATCAGAGGAGCGGAAGCCGCATGTCAAACAGACCTCAGACACTGCTTGAGGTATATTTAGTTTTTGTACCTACCAGCTTAAGTTCCCTGATTCTCACAAGAACCACTCCGCTTTGCTATGACCGGTTACTACGTTCGTAAGTATAATTTTATAACCATATTTTTTTTTGTACCACGCTTTTTGTCTTCTCGGAGATCTTGGGGCAAACAAACATGTCTGTGTGCATCGTCGCGCGTCGGAAGCTGATCCGGGTGCATCAATGGGTTATGCTTATCATAATAATGCATTGTTTTCATGTCAGTTCAATTCAATCTGTTATCAGGAAGTCATTGAAAATGATTTGCAAGTTTGGTTCGTATTACCATATAATATGAATATTTCAAAATCTATACTAACCTCATGAATGTGGTTATTATACACAGAAATGCTCCACTCCGCATGGGTGGATCTAGCTTAAATCTAGCCTGTGTGTGTTAGGTAGGTCTAGGTACTCAGGAAGGGTAATGTTGATGACGTTGGTCGAGTAGTTCTTGTGTTTATTTTATAAGACTAACTTTAGATACATAAGCACATAGTTAAGTCTCTTTCCGCGCAGATTATAAAAATGTCAATCGAGGGAAAGGGCTTTTTACTGGGGATTCCTTCAATCATAGGCGGTGGGCTAGCCTAGCATCCTGTCACTATGCCTGAATCTCCATTCCATCAGAAAGCCCACTATTCAGCTAAGCGTGGCCTTAGAGTCTCACGACTCCTGGCTCTGTCTACCCCGTAAAGGATAAAGACGTGATTCTATGTATGTATGTAGGTATGTACATGGTTAAGTACTAACATAATATAAATCGAACGTAGATTAAGTATAAATGTTCCAGACAAACCTACGTAGTTTTAGGATGCATATATTTATTAATTTTCAATTTTTTTATTTTCCCTGGACATATAATGACCTCAAAATCTTACTCAATCCTAAGATTCCATAAAATAATTTATTTAACAGAGAGAAAATTAACTAGCCAAGTACTTATTGACGTACAGTAACGAGTACCTATAAAAGTTCTTGTGAAGAATTCTGGAAAGTTGGTTTTCCCTTTGCTTTTGCAGCAGTGAATTCTTGAAAAACAACAAACAGATGAAAAATGCGTAGTTATATTTGGCAATTATTTAAATTCGCCAGAGCCACATGGCTGCGTTCCGTTTTGTCTCTCATAAACAGTTTTTTGTTACAAAACGGACGTACACACATCGCGGATCCAGGAGTTTCACTTCACGCAACATGGCAACGTGCGTGCAGCGACCACTGCTGCTGAATTTTGTCTTGTCGAATTTCTCTACGATCAAAATTTATGGAGGAAAATATCCTTTCGCGAAGGAGAGTAATGTGTTTACTCAGCTAATGTGTATGTTTTGTTTGTTCCGCTTTTGAAGGTTGAAACCAATCTAGAGGCCAGTCAGACGCTTGACCGATTTTGATCAAACATACGTCAATTCCATGCGTAATTTGACTTAACGCGAAGTATCAATGAAGGCAAAGATAATAATACATCGAAACTCCAAAATGGTGACCACCAGACGACCTTATCAATTTTATATTGATCTGACTAGGAATCGGGCTCGATACACTCTTGATTCGGAGATACAAGGACTATGACATCTTTAAAGACAAAAAAGGTAAAAGAACGCCCATAAGTTGGTTGTCATTTCCGAGCGCTAAACGGAATTGCCATGTCATCATAGTAAACTATGCAAAATTACAAAACAATCAGATTACAGGAGGTGGGTCGTATTTGACTTGAAAGATTTGAATGCAGACAAACTTAGGAACAACGGAAGAAGTGAAACTAAGTAGTAAAAATGTACTCATTAGAAAACAGCATAAGGGTCTACATCTACAAATAGGGAGCTATCTCGCAGTCGACATAGCGTGTATGTAGCACAGTTCTTACAGCGAGGCACATACAAGTTGTGAACCGGTCGCTCCCGTCTGGCGGGTTCGAGCGCGCCTCGTTACCCTCGAGGTATGCGTGATGTCTGTCAACGCCTTCAGCTCCCGCTTCCAAGGCTAGACCAGTCACGGCTAAATGGCGTCAAAATGCTACCTGTTCTTAATTCTTCAGACAAACACTCCGTTTTGTAACCCTTCTAATGTGTAAATGTCCTATCAATATATAGCTGCATGTCTGTATGATCCTTACACGGGATAAGTCCGCCCTTGTCTTACCTTTTTGTTTTACTTACCTCCTTATAATAAATGTATCTAACTATTTTTGTTTCGTACAATAAAGTTATTATAAACAAATTACACTGTTCTTTGTTTTTACTCTGTTGGTTGAATAGGTGGCCAGGTGGCTGATCAACAGGCAGAGAAAACCATTTATCAAGTAACTAATATGTAAGAAAATATGCTTCTGTTATCAATCGCAATCTGGTTTCATACTCGTATGCGGCCAGAAAGATGGGTTAAATTGGCTACTCTCTGAATATCGGACGGCCGCAGAAAAAGAAATTAAAAAGAATTCGTATCAAGAAGTAAACCAGTTGGAAATGAAGGATGAGCCTCGCTCTTTAGATGATAATAATAATGCAGAAAAAGAGGAAGGCTGGAAAGGAGATGACGAAACGATATAAAACCGAACTCGCTTTACCCTTGCATAATCATGTATTTTACCTTATCAGAGGAGCGGAAGCCGCATGTCAGACAGACCTCAGAGACACTGCTTGAGGTATAATTAGTTTTTGTACCTACCAGCTTAAGTTCCTGATTCTCACAAGAACCACTCCTTTGCTATGACCGGTTACTACGTTCGTAAGTATAATTTCATAAATTAATTTTTTGTACACGCTTTTTGTTTTTCGGAGATCTTGGGGCAAACAAACATGTCTGTGCATCGTCGCGCGTCGGAAGCTGATCCGGGTGCATCAATGGGTTATGCTCATCATAATAATGCATTGTTTTCATGTCAGTTCAATTCAATCTGTTATTAGGAAGTCATTGAAAATGATTTGCAAGTTTGGTTCTATTACCATATAATATGAATATTTCAAAATCTATACTAACCTCATGAATGTGGTTATTATACACAGAAATGCTCCACCTGCTAGCTTAAATCTAGCCTGTGTGTGTTAGGTAGGTACTCAGGAAGGGTAATGTTGATGTTGGTCGAGTAGTTATTTTATAAGACTAACTTTAGACATAAGCACATAGTTAAGTCTCTTTCCGCGCAGATTGTAAAAGTCAATCGAGGGAAAGGGCTTTAAACTGGGGATTCCTCCACTCATAGGCGATGGGCTAGCAACCTGTCACTATACCTGAATCTCCATTCCATCAGAGAGCCCACTATTCAGCTAAGCGTGGCCTTCGAGTCTCACGATTCTTGGCTATGTCTACCCCGTAAGGGATAAAGACGTGATTCTATGTAGGTATGTATGTAGGTATGTACATAGTTAAGTACTAACATTATATAAATCGAACGTAGATTAAGTATAAGTAATCCAGACAAACCTACGTGGTTTTTAGGATGCATATATTGTACCTAATTGTTATTTTTTGAAAATATATAAATAAATAAAAATTCAACAAACAAGCTTTTCTACTAGGTATATTATAATAATTGTTAGTATAGATTCCACAGCAACCCACCATCACATTGGACCGCACACATTGTCTCGTCGCTGGTATTCGCGTTATCTTTCACTTTTATGTTATTGTTGCATTGTTCATACGCACTCCAAAGGTCGAGTGCCTAATAAAAATGTTTGGAATGCATCGTAATTTAGAACCTCCAGCCTCAAGGCGATCTAGCGACAAGTACCAGTAATTGTGTTCAGGAAGTACTTATTGCATGTGTAAG
The DNA here is from genome assembly GCA_018467065.1 of Ephestia elutella. Lineage (NCBI taxonomy): Eukaryota > Metazoa > Arthropoda > Insecta > Lepidoptera > Pyralidae > Ephestia > Ephestia elutella. Next base: position 1,631,168 of record CM031579.1, read on the forward strand.
CGGAGATTGTGAAAAAAAAGATAAAACACAGTAACCTTTTAAAGATTTATATTAGGTTGATCGTAAATCCAGTCAGTCGCTCACACTTCAGAGTGAAGGGCGTGTTACATTCGGAGCACACCTGTCTGAATAGCTTTAGGAGGTGTTATATTAGTGTCTAATATCAGTATTCATGTTATCGAATATAATAGTCGGTATTTAGTCGGTTAACGTTCCGTTAACAAGGTTACCAAGGAACCAGCTAACAAGAGCGTATATGTAGCGCATGGCTGCTGCTGGCGGATCGCTTTAAGAGGCTTGGTTGAGAGAACTGAATACGATACGAGTCTGCCGCGTTTCCCGTTAGGCCGGACAACCGACTAATATAAAGCTTTATAGTGATTTATACGCAAGTTTAAATGCAGGTCTAGCTAGGTACCGAATGGACTGGAATGGACTGATTGGGCTGGACTGATTGGGCTGGACTGAATGGGCTGAATGGACTGGACTCGTCGAGCCACAAAAATGATTAGGTAGGTAGGTACCTACCAGGGTATACTATAAATTGCAACCGAATGGACTGATTGGGCTGGACTGAAGGGCTGAATGGACTGGACTGAATCGGGCTGGGCTACAATAGATGATTAGATCGCATTTCACGAAAGTAGTATATTTCAATTCAAAAAAGAGTACCAGATCACAATCCACAAAAAATAGGAAAGATTCACTTCATATTACGGAGATGACGACGATGCCGCAAAGTGGCGTTTCCAATATCAAATATCTCAGTACATTTGATATCGTATCTTCTGTATCATAGTAACTCTTATAACTAGGAAACGGCTAGAGAGTAACTGCTTTGCAGGTGCTCGATATATAACTGTTACCGGATAACCGATTACTCAGATAGCTAAGAACCTAATATATTCGTATTATGATATCATCTTTCGCTGTCATGTTCTCGATAACGGTTACGATATATTCATGCTTACCTCTAAACACTTAAATAGCTGCTTAGCACTAGCTTTTAGCACTACAGTCCTCCTTTTACACGCCTGATCTAAAAAAGGAGTGTTATGTTTTTCAGGGTTCATGTATGTATGTAAGTATGTATGTATGTAAGTTTCTTTATTCCACCATAAGTCCTGAACGGCTTGGCCTAGATTTTGATGTGAGAGGTATTTTTAGATTCCTTGCATTCCTCCGAGTGACATAGGCTATATGACGTCATCATAAAAACAAAATGGCGGATTATATATGCGATAAATAGCAGACCAAAAAAATAAAATTTGATCAATCTGATCGAGTGGGGTATCAAATTGAGTAAGGAGCTTTACGATTTCAAAAAATGTAATGTATAACTTATATGTTTGTATGTACTTTTGTGTAAAAACTTGTCAGTCGTAAGTGTTTTTTGTTTTTCATGAATTATCTTGTGTATTGTACTTTATGTGTGTACAAAAAAGTGTACAATAAAGTTTAAATAAAAAAATAGCATTTTTGTTCACTAGATGTGTGTGTTTTCGGCCAACATCGATCAATATTTTACATTTAAAATGATTATCGGCGCGGAAGACCACACGATAGTGGATTTGGGGAATTACCTATATAATTTGGATTTATTTATGTTTCTGAAAATTTTTGAAGGAAAAACGGAAAATTCTCTTGGACAAGCCGAAGACGCAGACAATGTTGCCCATTTCCTCACGATATATTATAGCTTCCAAAAAGCACTGTTGCCCCACACTGACTTGACTTCAGATTGTTCTCTTCCCGATCGCATTGCCCAACACTGATTGTCTGTCGCAAGTGATAACACGCAGAGGCGTGAATCCATGATGTCATTATAATTGCTTAGTAAAGAAGGTCGCGCATCACGATCTTGATTATTAAATAAATAAAGTTTTAATTGCGAGCTTGTTAATTGGCATTCCATGTTATGTTCAATAGGCTTGTCATGTAGTTATATTTGCTATAGGTCATCCTTGTAATTAATATCTGGGGGGGCTTGGCTTACATACGTTATGCATTGCATAATATGCAACTAAGGCTTGACTACATGTATAACTTGGATTGGATACCACTACACGTAGGTAATCTTGAGATCTTCCGCGCTTCCAGAAAACGTAACAGTTGAGACTAACTTCACCTGATAATTTACGGTTATAAATATTAATACCTATTTCAACTCGACATAATGATGAATTTGAATTTAACCCAATATTTTAATAACTAAAAATATAATTTGACTGTTAAATTCTTGGTAAGTACCTATGTTGTTTTATTTTTTTTGTAATTAACACATTTTGTATGTCATGTTACTTACTTAGTTAACTTGACGTACGTGAACTTTGTCTTTTTGTAAAGGTTTGATATACTCACGATAATTGAGCGGTTAGTACAAGAAGCGCTTTGCAAATACAAAACAAAGTTATCAAGAGCTAATAAAATATACAGGGCCGGATTCTACAACCCGTAGTTAGCAAAAGCTAGTGCAGGCAATGTCTAGGGCAATTCCTGTACAAATCTACTATTGTTAAAAAAAAATTCTGAAATATCCCTAATGACACAGGTTTTGTGCCTTGGTTTCACCCTACTCCTACCATTTTTAAGTCAGACAATTTGTTCCCTATTGGTTCGTCCATAAGGCTTTCTTTCCTCTTTTTGTAGCAGCTTACTAGCATGCATTAAAAAACTGTTGAAATGTTCTCCACGCCATATTTTTGACAGTTTATGTTTGCGTTTATAAAAACAATTTATATTGATATTCGAGCATTATCTGTAGAATCGTGATACATATTAATAAAATGTGGAAAGTAAAAAAGAGAAAAGAGTGGGCAGAGGAGCCCCGTGAAAAATCAGGCCGGGGGGCCCAACATGGCTAACATGGCTACGCCAGCGGCCTGCACAGCTTAGCGAGCGGACGACCAAATTTTAACAATTACTTCTGCAATTCTGTACGTCATCGTCGTCAATGAAACAAGCATTTTGGCCAATAAGCAAAATGCAGTAAAGCGATAATAGCTGTTTATAATTAAATACACAACATATTAAATTTTGTTATAATCACATTAATGACTTTCTTTTGTACTATTATGCACATTGCATATTGATTGATTGATCATAATAGTCATTTACATAAGTAAGTATCATGGAACATTCTAGTGTAGTATTCCTATGGTCATATAGAATACTACACTAAAATGTACTACTACTGCACATTTTTTTTTTTTTACGGATAAATGACACAGATTAGATTGATTTAGCCCCAAAGTAAGTTCGGGACTTGGGTAATGGGATACTAACTCAACGATACTATATTTTATGACAAATACATAGGTATATAAATAAACATCTAAGACCTCAGGCCAATCTGAAAAAGATCATTTTCCATCTTGACCTGACCGATCGAACCTGACCTCCGGTGTGGCACCTCCGGTGTGAAAAGCAGTCTGGCGTGATAACCGTTAGAAGGCCACGGAGGTCGTCTATCAATAACCAGAGACGTAATCAAAATGTGCATATAAACGCCATCAATCTCTTTGGGTAATAAATACTTAAATCAATAAGTGAAAGTATGTACTTTATTAAGAGATTGAGTGACGTGACATGACATAAGATACTAGTACTCTTTCAACTCAACACAACAACCCATCAAGGTTGCCGGTTTTATTACTCATGCTTGCGACGATGCATCGGGTGTGTGTGTGTGTGTAAACAGTAGTAAGTATTGAGGCGATGCGCGAGCGATTGATGTGCGAGCATCATGCAACGCCATACTGGACGAACAACAAAGGAGTGAATACAAAATGTTGGGAAACGTCTTTATTTATTTGAACGATCGAGCGAAGCGAGGAGACTTCCATCTTCAATTTCAAGCCAGAAAGCCCGTTTTCGCAAGTAGATTTTAATAACCATCAAGAAAATATCAAAACGTGAATATAAAATCTTGAAAAATATACATATCTATTTGAATTCGAAAGCTGACGATAACAATATTCAGTTCAGAGAATACCTTACCAGCATTTAAGTGCACGTATTGTGCTTTTATTTAAATAAGTGCAATAAAATAAATGCACTCTCGAAATTCGATGTCACATGGTCTGAACTGTCTTTACTCCTGTACTAATTGGCAGTCCTGCCTTGTGGGGGGATACGTGCAATCCGGCTCGTGGCAAGTGTCCGCCTGGCCTTGACTGCAGACCACGTGCGCACACCGCATGCGCAGGCGCAGGAGCCGGTCGCAGTCGGCAGAACCAGGATTTAACAAACTCGATTCTGCTTTAACTGAATTATTTGTAAGTATTTTACCTTTACAAGAAGCATTCGATTATGGAAACATAAAAGCTTTGCATCGAAAGAGAAGAACCTAAATAGTATTGAAGCGTATATATATATGCTTCAGCATGTGACCTAAAGATAAGATTAGGACTTCAACAATCTTTCTAAACGCATTTTACTAATGGTCAAGACACAGTGAGTGATTCGTATTACGAGAATTACGTGTTAATTTGTGTCAATAAGTAGGTATACTTCATTGCTCATTGGTAAAAAAATAAAAAGGGTCAAGATACAAGATACGGGCCCTTTGGGCACAGAACCAAATGCCCTATTCAATTAAATTGAGCTTACTTCCTTCCCTATAGAAAAAAATGACAAACCGTTACCAAATCGAGCGCACAATGGACTGAACGAGCCCTTTGATCGAAAGTACTTCCTTCGCCGGCCGGCATCATAAAACTGGTCATTGACCTCTACTTCCTTCACACGTTGTATGCAAATTTGCTGATTCGTGGAACTCTTCATCAACCGCCCCTCCCCTGCCCCTCCAAACGTTCAGCGGGTCGATCGCCGTAATTCATATGACGCATTAGTCGAGTCGAGTACGTGCAGTTCACGCATACGCGACGCTCAGCCAAACGTCGGTATCGCCGTAAAATAAAACTACACGTCAACGTCGCGTACACTGCACGTCTACTTCACCTGCACGTGAAACCAGCGTATGTTACCGAGTGTTGCCGTACGCAAGTTTTGTCAATTTTTCTTTGTCGATTATTCGTTGAGTAATCGATTATTTTTTTAGCACGAATAAAGTTGTTATTACAGGGCTATATCACGCTTCAATGCTTAACTCAGGACCTAGGATCTAGATTTATACACACAAACAAAACACTTTATTTTGAAGTCTAAGCATAGTAAAAATGGTATTAAAACGAAAATATTTAACACAAAATGTGGATGTATGGATTTAGTCTCTTTGCATACCCTCCCATGAAGAAAAATGCACTGTTGATTGGATGGTTGGCTTGAGTTGAGGTTATGACATTTATGTTTAGCGTGCACAAGAATTGAATATTGTATTTCGCTCGGGGTTTTTGTTCGGAGCTATTTTACTTGATATAGTAAGTATAAGTATATAACTATTGTACTAGTAAGTTGGCGTGCTTAATTGGTTTTGCGGCAGCTTCCACAAAGATAACATGAGAGTTGTGTGAGTTTTTACTTTTTGGCAAGTAGATTTAAAGGATCATTTAATACTTATTTCATAATTTCATATTTTAGACCGAGATATTCAAGACGACCTACGAGAGGAGTGTTGAAGGAGGAAGTGGTGTCTCAAACTGATAATAATAGTGCACTAGAGAGTCAAGACAAATGTTATTAAGATTTTTGAGAAGGCACATCATGAGCTTTTAGCTGAAAGCGTGAAGCAATTGGCAGCTTCTTTCGCCTAAAATGCGGTTGCCCATTCCATGCGGTTAGAAAAAGGGTAATAAGCTATCAGTTATTTTAAGTCATGGATGAGAAAAGAAAAAGAGCTTTTGTGATGGGGCCTGATAGATAGATAGTTTACAACACTGAGTGTGGGCTCCCGGGCCGCTAATCGGCCAGCTACTATCTACTAAAACCCCCTGCGGTGCTTCCGCACCTGCCGTTGGTGGAGCAGGGGGAAGCGTCATGGGATCGCATTGACATTCTACCACCATGACGCCCCTGGCTGGCTTTGCCTTACGGCACCCTCACATGGCGAGGTGACAAGCGTATTTATGCCCGCCGCCTGCCTCTACGTCCTCGCTGTCGGGGAGGCGCCGGCTCGCGCCTCACGCTCTCTCTCGGCGGCCACCTTCTGCGACATTACTGTTTCGTAGAAGAAGGAGAAAGCATCCCAGCGATTCTCGCTGCTCAGCATCTTACTAATGATGCTGTGCAGCGGCGAAGAGAGATCGTAAACTCCCAAAACAACAACAACCAGGAGCCACTCCTTCAGTGGCCGTTTTGCCTGAGTCTGCCAGAGTGTGTTGGGCCGTAATCGTCGGCCCCCACTCATGGCGAGAAAAGATATAGTATACCTACTGCTGTTAAAAAATGTTATAATATTTTTGCCCACAGAATAAACATTGCTGCTGTCGTCGTTCCATAGATGAGCTAACCAAGACCTCCCCTAAAAGAAGCATAATGTATAATGTAGAATGAATTGAGAAGTGGTAAAACAATAATAAAACAATTTTTATAAAATAAGTTAATTAAATTTGTTTTATTAGATTTAAACTAGTCAAAAATGTTTTTATTGAGAACTTACCTCAAAGAAGGCCTCTCGGTCACGTCCAAAACTAAGGCTCGCCTTGCCTCGATATGACAAGTAACCGACGGCGGTCGTCGTCATCGCCGGCGATCTTCACCCCGATTCGCCGTCAACTTTTGCCAAAACAAATCGTTCATGTTCAAATTTTGCACCTGAAAAAAGTAAGCAGATAGATAGGTATGAAATTATAAGGTAGGAAAGAAACATTACTCGGTAATTGTGTATGATGCTGTTTCTTTACTATAATTCTGTAAGAAATTATATAAAAGGTACTAACAAGCTTTGCAAAGTTCACTATCCATGTACGTCTGCAATGCGTCAGCAACACTCGATCGAAACACTGCAAAAGTGACATCTCATTTGGCATTTCTAAAACGTTAAAATTCAGCGCGATACCGGGTTTCAGTGCGTGCTTCGTGCGATACAAGAAAGAGCTGCGTAGGTCACGGCGATTTACGGCGGTGCGCTGCGTTTAGGTGAGCCTGACGCGAGCGTGACGTGTATGTTATTATTTGATTACGGCAATACGAAATCGATCGTTAAGACGCAAACGCAGTCAAGACGTTACATAGGCCTGCGCGATCGGCTCGCTGTCTGCGGGTCGATTGCCAGTAATTCTATGACGCATTAGTTGAGGTACGTGGATTCTCACGCATACGCGCATACGCGACGCTCAGCCAAACGTCGGTATCGCCGTAAAATAAAAACTACACGTCAACGTCGCGTACACTGCACGTCTACTTCACTCCTACGCGTGAAACCAGCGTATGTTGCCGAGGTGTTGCCGTACGCAAGTTTTGACAATATTCTTGTCGATTATTCGTTTAAGTAATCGATTATTTACACGAATAAAGTTGTTATACACAGGGCTTTTATATCACGCTTAATGACCTAGGATCTAAGTTTATACACAAACAAAACACTTTATTTTGGTCTAAGCATAGTAAAAGAGGTATTAAATTGAAAAATATTTAACACAAAATGTGGATGTATGGATTTAGTCTCTTTGCATACCCCTCCTATGAAGAAAAATGCACTGTTGATTGATGGTTGGTTGAGTTGAGGTTATGTATGTTGTAATGTTTAGCGTACACCACCAAAATTCTGAATATTTGTATTTCGCTCGAGTTTATGTTCAGAAGCTATTTTAGCTTGATATAGTAGAGTATAAGTATATAACTATTGTACTAGTAAGTTGGCGTTTAATTGGTTTGCCAGCAACTACAAAGATAACATGAGATTGTGTGAGTTTTTACTTTGTAGATTTACGGATCACATTTAATACTTATTTCCTCATACCCCCATATTTTTAGACCGAGACATTAAAGTCAAGACGACCTACGAGGGAGGTTGAAGAGAGGAAGTGGTGTCTCAGAACTGAAAAATAATAGTGCACTAGAGGAGTCAAGACAAATGTTTGTTAAGATTTGAGAAGGCACATAACATCATAGCTTAGCTTAATGAAAGCGTGAAAGCGTGAAGCAATTGGCAGCTTCTAGCTCTCATTTCAAAAATGCAGCGTTACCCATTCATCCATGCGGTTAGAAAAGGTAAGCTATCATTATTTTAAGTCATGGATGAAAGAAAAGAAAAAGAGCTTTTGTAATGTAAAGATAGTATACCTTTTATTTTTTTTTATTTTGGGGAAATGCATTTACACATTGAGTGTGGGACTCCGGCCGCTAGTCAGGCCCAGACTACCCACTAAAACCCCTGCGGCGTTTCCGCACTTGCCGTTGGTGGGGGCGTCATGGGATCGCGTACATTCTTCCACGACGCTCCCCGGCTTTGCCTTTTTACGGCACCTTCACACGTGGCAGGTGACGAGGTGTGACGGGCGTATTGTGCCGCTTGGTCGCCTGTCTCTACGTCTCGCCGTCGGGGAGGCGCGCCCAGCTGGCTCGCGCCTCACGCTCCTTCCGGCGGCCTCCTTCTGCGACATTACTGTTCGCAGAAGGAGGAAGGAGGAAGCATTTGTCCAGCGATCTCTCGCTGCTCAGCATCTCACTTACTAATGATGCTCTGTAGCGAGAGATCGTAAGTCTTCCCAAAACAACAACCAAGGCCACTTTTCGGTAGCCCATTTTGCGCAGTCTGCCAGAGTGTGTTGGGCCGTATCGTCCGGCTCCCCTACACTCATGGCATAAAAGATATATATAGTACCTACTGCTGTTTGAAAAAAGGTATATTTTGCTTACAGAATTACAGAATAAACGTTGCTGCTGTCGTCGTTCCAAAGATGAGCTAACCAAGACCTCCCTAAAGAAGTATAATCTTTAGAATTTTAGAAGTGAAAAAGCTAATAAACAATTTTTTAATTAAATTTTTAAATTTGTTTTAATTAGATTTAATCTAGTCAAAATTTTTTTTATTGAAACTTGCCTTCAAAGAAGGCTCTCGTTCACGTCAAAACTAAAGCTCGCCTTGCCTGAACACAGACGGCGGCGTCGTCGTCGCCGGCGATTCCCGATTCGCCAAATCCAACTTTTGCCAACACAATTCGTTCATGTTCAAATTTTGCGCCTGAAAAAGTAAATGAATGGAGTATAGGCATGAAATGAAATATAAGGTAGGAAAGAACATTACTCGACGGTAATTCGTGATGCTATTTTTTACTATAATTCCTAGAAATTATATAAAAGGTACTAACAAGCTTTGCAAAGTTAACTATCATATATAAGTCTGCAATGCGTCAGCAACACTCGATAAACACCGCAAAGTGACATCTCATTTGGCACTTCTGAACGTTGCACCATTTAGCGCGATACCGTCAGTGCGCGTTCGTGCGGATACAAGAAACGCGCGCTAGGTGCACGGCGATACCCGGCGCGGCGGTGCGCTGCGTTTAGAGTGAAGTGAGCCTGACGCGAACGTGAACGTGACGCGCATATGTCATTATTTGATTACGGCACATGGAAATCGATCGTTAAGACGCAAACGCAGTCAAGACGCGCTGCATAAAATTACGGCGATCGGCCCGCTGCTCTTGCGGCTTACGAGGGTTACTTTTTAGCTACTAGTTGCGCCCCGGGATTTCTCGAGGGGAATTTCGGAATAAAAAATATATTATGTGACATTCCTCCTGTACTATACTTTACTAGCTTTTGCCCGCGGCTTTGCCCGCGTTTTTGCCCGCGTTCCCATGGGAAGAATGCTTTTTCCCGGGATGAAAGGTACCCTATGTCCTTCCTCAGTACTTCTAACTATGTGTAATGCAGAAATTTCGAGAAGATTAGTTCAGTGCATAGGTAAAGCGTGAAGAGAGGTAAACAATGTAACAAACAAACAAACCGTAAATAAATAAACAAACTCACTTTCGCATTTATAAGAATTAGTTGGGAGTTAGGATTACAACTGATTACAACTACATCCATACGTTAATAAAGGAAACAAATATTTACCATCTTGCTATAAATGCTTTCTGGTTTCCAAATTGCGTCTGATTAATCTGACATGCTCCTAAAGGTTTCTTTAGGAGCATGTCGGAAGATTGGTCTTTACATTTGATAACCCAGCTAATCTTGTAATAACATTTCGAGATAACCCGCCAGGGTACAATGTAGTCTGGAAAATATCCCAGCTGACCTACATACAGCCAGCGGTAAACAAACAAGATTGATCGATTGCCATCAACGTGCTGCTGACGCATTTCTTGCGCCTCCTTTACAGGGAGGTTCAAAAACTTTTAAAAACATTACACAGCTAGTATTTTGGGCGTAATAAATAAATAGAACTTATTATGTCATATGTAACTCTCAACGAAATACCTATGACTTCTGAATGAATGTTATGAGAAAGGTTTTAGTGTATAATTTACTCGGGCGAAACAACGGGCAAAAGCTAATATATGAGTCATAATACATCAGATTTGATTTTCTACCATGGCCATACATACATACATACATACATACATATTTATCACGCCTTCTTTTTCCCGTGGGGGTAGGCAGAGACTAGCGATTTCACTGCTACGATCTTTAGCAAGATCTCCTCTTGCTTCCCACTCTGTGCCTCATCATCCTCTCTTCATACATGCTCTCCGGTTATGGGTGCTCCTAATATCTCCCTTTTTAAGGAGGTCCGCAATCTGGTTTGGAGTGCGTTCTACGAGGTCGATCCTTGACCAACTCTTTTCATTCACCTCTCAGCTTTATAAATACCTTCGTCAATCTCTCTTTCATCCATCACTCTCAACATGCCCAAACCATCTTAACATTCCTTTTTCTAATTTTGGTCACTACATCTCTCTTTCATTTCACCATGGCTGTTCATGCTTTTAAAAGAAAAATACATGCATAACGAATAATAAGATTAATATTACATTACTTTACACACAAATAGGGAGCAAGAGAGTCACTGTCTCACTGAGAACCAAATGAACAGAATGGGATTTTTTGCAGCCATTCAAGAGCCAATGCAGTCGTGGGATGACTATTCGATGAAAAAAGGAGTGAATTTCCAATGCGTTTGAGTAGGTTGATGTGCTGGTGACGGTGCTAAGGTTTTATAATGCACGCGAGCGACGAGGCTACTAATGTTCCGTGAGTGAGTATGTAGCTCGCGGAAGTAGGGTAGCCACGGGACTTCATAATTAGAACGACCGCTCATTATGATTAGTTCAGCTAAGATCAGCAAGAGCAGCGACTGGTAATCGGATTTGTTACAGAATCAATCACTAAATTACCTGGAGTTTTGGACGTAATTAGGCCAGCGCTAAGGTGTAGTTGGCTCTCTCACCACAAATTTGCCGATTAACCAGAAACTTTATGTAAGGCTCCCATAACACACACATCTTCAGACTTCATCAAAAATTTTATTTGCGATTTTATAATCAAGTAGACGAGCTCCGTGTGTATAAAATATTGACATGGAATATGCTAAACTACATGTAGATAATAAATACGTCATTGTAGAAAGTATAGGATAAGCGATAAGTGCTAAATAATGTAAATATGTTCACTATAGAATGCGGCGCTTGAACCGTGACCCTTCTCCCTTCAGGCCATCGTCTTCGGAGTTCGGACCCTTTCACTCGTTAGCAGCTCGCGATTGTTCTGTCACGACTTGATTTGTAGGGCGACGGTGTTGGCACGACCGGCCTGGCACACATTCAGCTTTCCTGATAGGACTACACGCCTAGCTGGTCTATACCATCACCAGTTCATCAATCTTTGCCTAACATCCAAATAAGCCCCGCTAAATCCTGGTGGATTTAGCGGGCTTATTTGGAAAAAAATCATGGTCATGAAAAATTGAGATAAATAAATAAACGAAGATTCATTAAGTATCATTTATCAAACTCATCCAGCCGAAACTCGCTCGGCGATATGATTAAAATTTGCACTCTGTTTGCATTGTGTTTGTGTAATACAAGCGATGTAATCAAAATCAAAGTAAAAATTGCTTGTAGCTGCTGTGAGCAATTTAATTACGATGTTATTGCCGAGGTGAACCCGCTAGCCTCACAATAGTAGTACACAAAACACCTGTGCTCAAATCGATCCGATGATAACAGGAAACGACTGAATCCAATTCCTAATTCGATTGCGCAGACTATTGTGAATCTAAATAAATTGGTTTAGATTGACGTATGAGCAGAGCAATCAGAGGAAGCTCATTGTGTGGCTCTTGCGACATGCAGTAGGCAGAGATGGGCAGAGGCCTGACAAAAATTGGACATTTTAAAACTTCCTTTAGTCCAATTGAGTTTAGGTTCAAATTAGAAGTGGTAGTGGAGTTTTTAAGACGCCATTAGCGAGGCGAGACGCCTGTGGTTAAAAAGTTCTAAGTTCAAATGTATAGGCATTTGCATGCTAGTTTTAATGGATCACCATTTACATCTTCTCGAAAGAAAACACCAACACAAGAAATCTACCCCCTATTGTTTATGATTAAGCCAGGAAGTAGCAAACCATTCCCTTAATGTGCAAAAAAAATTTGTGTCTTATTCTACGTATTTAACACTGATTGGGCATAAATCAAATTCAAATTACATATATACTTAAGTATTTCACATATGTGCAATACACTCACATAGGTTTTCAATACGTCCATTATTGGCCGGACTGTTGCGTATGTCTCGTAGGAGCAATGTATAGAATGCAATGTATTATTGGCCCCCGATTGTTACGACCTCGGTCTAATGGAGTGAGGTGTCGTTACTACTGCTGCTGTCACTCTAATCAACTCTAATGCATTCAATGAGGCGTCATTCGTGCAAGGCTGTATTCATGATTTTCTGAGAGAGGATTGCGATGTTGCTGCATAGGCATTTGAAGAAAACAAAGATATTTAGTATTGCTGAGTAGTCTAAGAAATTACATACTTTAGTTGATATGGGTGATATAGATTGTAACTCTAATGCATTCAATAGGATATTTATGAACTAGTTTATGGTAAAATCAAGAAATCTTTTTTACCAACGTGAATAGGTTTAAATTCCATTTTGAAAAATCAATTATTTTCAGATGCAGAAGACATGATACTGTAATTGCTTCGTTATCTCTTACGGGGTATCTTCAGAGTGATGTTTTTAGCCCTGAGACGTAAACGTAACCATGTAACGTACACTTTGGAGCTTTTGGAGTCAATAAAATATTGCCACACTTATTCTGAGTGCCGTTGCTGTTGTCCCTTTTAATGACAAATAAACAGAAAACTTCAAATATTTAATCTGTATCAGTAACCCAAATTTATGGGTAAAATTTCCAAAAAAAAAATGCATTTAAAAGTAGCACGTGGAGTTGGATTTGCAATCTGGTCATGTGTTGCTCCACTTGCACAAAATTTTGTCTGTTTCAATGAAAAGAGAATTAGTTACAAGAGTCTCTGTTATTGTTACAAGGCAATTACGGTCAAGTGGCCTGTTCTAAAGGCGGTCTCAATGTGTTGGCTTTTAGTCGAGACGAGATACACGATGCTAGGTTTTCAAGATAGCACAGTTGCGATACGAATTTTATTCGACAACTTTTACAATAAGTACCAAGTACCCAAAAATAAACAACCTATCCTTAGCACTAAAAGAAAAAATAACAACATATTTTATTAATAAAATTGCGCGCGGCAATGCAGCATAAGCAAATTTTGTAGGTATCCTACCTCCTACCTACATATTTTATGCTCGACGATGAATGTCATGCCACTTGCCAGTTACTTGGTTTTTGTACACTGTTAGCAGTTATAACATTGTGACAATATGTGTTATACATATATAAATAAATAATATGTATATAAGCTATTTTCAGTCAATTAGCTCTATAAGATGCATCTCGGCCTTAAGCCACTAAGCTTATACAAAGAAGGACACAGCAGCTGGTCGCTGCTGTCTCTACTGGTACGAGAGTCATGCAAAGAAATTAATATGAACTATTCCAGTCAGACGCCCGCCACCCGCACAATCACCTTGACTCTTGATGCAACCTGATACGATATTGTCAGCTGTCATCATTATTGTTTGTCATCGCAAACAATCTATTTACAAACATTGCGGAGGAACCTCAGAATGCAACGACTGGCCCATTTATAGCAATCAATTGATTGGTTTAAACTACAATTGACGAAAAATATACATCGCGTCGTGTCATGATCATGACAAGTAATATAAAGTCCGAATATTCAAAAGTACGATTTTAAGAAACGTCAACAACTCAAAAGCTGTTACTGTCAAAGACTTTGCAAAATAGAATGATCACGAGGTGACAGTTAGTGGGTTGCGGGGTCAATGAATGACATTTGTTTTTAGATCACACTCATTTATTATAAAAAATGTTTCAAAATATCAGAGCATTGTTATTGCTCTGAGATTTTGAAATATTTTTCAGAATCCGGCGGTGTTTTCGAACCGATACGACATTGGAACCTTCAAAAAACGAGTTTACATCTTCTTGAAAGGCCGGCAACACTCTTGTGATACCCTGGTGTTGCAGTAGTCCATGGGCAGCGGTGATCGCTTATCACCAGGTGACCCGCTTGCTCGTTTGCCGCCCATTATTATATAAAAAAAATAGGTGCCAAAGGTATGAATGCGTGAGTTTTTATGAACAAGTATACCTAACTAAATATGAGAAAATCTTCGGCAAATAAGTTCGAAAACAGCAATGTACTTATAGTACTTGCGGCCATGGCCGTCAAATAATACTTACGTTAAGTTTACCGCCGCGCTGTCACCGCTTTCATAGCAAGGCGTTTCATCTTGGAGATTCTTCCAAGACGAAACGATGTTGCAAACTAATTTTCTCCAAAGATGTATATTCCGGTGCTGTGTAATCCCAAGTTTGATAGAACGAGGAAAATGTGAAACATATACCTACTTAGTTACTGATACTCTATAAACTGCGGCTGCGGTCGGCGTGATACGGTATCCGCGTTTACAGTTAGGGAAGCCATGCGAGTCCATGCGATGGAACTACATTAGTGGACTGTTGCATAAAAGCAGCATAAGATATATATATAAGTATATATAGGTATCTTAGGTAGAGAGAGTGACTCGCACACGTACCTAACCTGATGATGGACCCAGTTGCAAAGCTTTAAAGGGCAGTAATTTGTTGCATATCGTGAACTTTTCTTTCTCGCTAAAGTTATCGAGATCTTAAGGACTTGTTTCGAAGACAGATCTAATGAGAACAAGAAGCTTAATGGTTTATTTAGTTTTAGCTTTCCCATTATTTTTCTTTGCTGTCACAAAAATTTTCAATACACTTTATATTTATAAATCCGATACAAATATACACTACCGTACTAAAACCAAACCATGACATTGAACCAGAAATGTAATCATTTGAAATACTGTATTTACTTACTGTACTGTAATATGAGTACTTTATAAGTATTTGAACTCACAAGAGTTTTAAACTTGGTACTAACTTTAACACCGTTACAATCCAGGATCTGTTAGACGAGGTTTAAACTTGTTTTAAATCAAACTTTTGGAATAAGACGGTATAAGCTTTACTCGTAGATAATAATAGATAATGAAAGTAAATAAATTTATTCAAAACGTATCCTGAGTATTGGAGGAAACACTCAAAAGGAACAAAAGCTGTAAAGCGCTATTGTATGTTTACCTTTTTATTAATGTTATGTTCTCTATGTATTCTTAGTACAATAAAGATACTACAAGTGTTACAAGTGACAGGCTGTCACCTGATCCATTGCGCGTCGCCAGGCGCGCCTCTCGTCTCCAACATAAACAAACAAGTGCACTCCAGGAAGGACCGTCTCGGCTGCTTGTCACCGTCCACCAACAGACAAACATTTGTTTAGATATCACATGTTTATTCGAAGGCTTAGCACATTCTTATATATCAACACTGTTGATGATGATAATACTTACCTAATATTCGTTTTATAACTCTTTAGTTGTGTGTTCAAATCATACTGATTACAAGCAAACTCATTAAAGGACTTGGGACTCGGACGCGTTAGACACGGTTGTTATCAATAGCAGGATGTGTTGAAACAAAAATAGCAAAGCACTTAATTAACATTGCCAAGAAAGTCGTGGTGTATGTTTCCACGACCCTCAGTTATGAAGAAAACGACTGTAGAAAGAAGACGGGGAAAACAATGCAAGTCCTCCTAGAAGTTTAGCTATGAACTCGTTCAACTACTATTTATAACAGCCGGGCTGTGCTCGCAATTCTAATCTATTCTCTATATTTCTTGCCAATATCTATCGTTGTGTTAGTATCCCATAAGATAAGTCTCGAACTTACTTTGGGGCTAGCTCAATCTGTGTGATTTGTCCGTATGTACCTATGTATATATTTATTTATAATTATCTCTTTCTCTATCGAAAACTGAGGCTTCCAGTTGTGCATATATCTTTGCTTTGACTGTGTGTGATAGCGTCCGAAGACTGACGAGACGGATATAGCAGCGGGAACGCGGAAGTAGCCAGTTGAGATTCTACTCACTCCACCGGTGCATACTTGACTCTGTAACACACACACAATATAATAATAAGCCCTTCTATGCTGAAACGGATTCTGTTGTTGTGTAGCGTTGTTAAAGAATATCTCTCGTTTCAGAGTGCCTCTTGGCATAGGCCTCCTTTTAGTACCCCCCCCAAACGGGTTCTCATCTTGTAGCGATGGGGGGGGCTCAGTACCAGCGGTTTGTCTCAGCCGCAGGGAACCCAAGGCCCGGGAGTGACGACCCTGGGCCGGGAGGAGGCCGCTGTCAGTGGCCTGGCTGTGAGAGTAGGGGGCACACGCTCCCTACCCTCACAGCCGTGGTAGGGGTCGCAGGGGAAGAGGAGTGCCGGTATTGCGGTGCGCCGTTCTCCCTATCCTCCGCGAACGAGCGTGGCCGTGGCGCTGGGCACGGTGTCGGTGGGGCCGCAGGGGAAGAGGCGTGTCGGTATTGCGGTGCGCCGCTCTCCCTGTCCTCTGCGGCCGACGTATGGTGGGCCTGTCTCGGCCGCAGTGGATAGGGACAACCTATCCCCTGCGGCTGAGATGTGGTAGGGCCTGACTTGGTCAGGTCCCAAAAGTTGAGGGCTGGTTGAGTGGCGGAAACGGGATTCCGTCGCTCGGCTTAACGGCCCTCCGGATGGAAAGGCGCACCCGTGTCAAGTGTGCCTTTACCCTAGCGAGGAAATTTTCGGGGGCTTCGCTCCCGTGGGAATTTCGGGATAAAAGTACCCTATGTGCTTTTCCCGCTATTTGTCTACCAATCGAAATCCATCCCATAGATTTTTCTTAAACGAAGGACTTATTATTAACAATACATAGACATAATATACGTGTGTATGTTAAATACTTCGATACTTAGAATTTTTTCGCCCGTGCTATACATTGTGATAAGATATTGAATATTTCCTTCATCAGTAGCCGATATAAAGGTTGTGTTCACCTTAATATGGATTGTCATCGCGAATGAAAGATCAGAGGAAATGATTCTAATTTATCCTGCAATATTGATCTCAAGCTATTGATAAAAAGTCAAACTACATAAAATCCTGCATTTAAATGTAATTAAAAGCGTAATCAACTTCATGCCTTTTGTTTTGTTGTACAACGTCATTTATTAGATACCTACAGTTGCTAAATAAAGTTTTTATTCTTTATAATCTTTTAACTAAATCTTGTGCAAACTGTGATATCTTATCACAATTAGGTACACAGACAGATCGTCACAAGCTGTTGTGTTTGTTTTATGTTTGTTTGCAGCAGTAAACTCCTAAATTAAGGGCCGGAAGTCCTCTACCGTTTGTTCCGTTCACATTATGTGTTGTAGATTTTTATATTAATGATGAATCTAAAAAGTTATTAGGTAAGTAAGTAAGCGGAGCTGAATGTGAAAGTATTAGGAATACATAACAGGTTAGGTAAGTAACATCAAGAGATCCTGGGCTGCCGGGGAGAGGTGCAGGTCATAGAGTATACAACACATTTGCATGTCGCGAGAGTGGCGCAACTTATTGTGTAACTTGATATATGAGACACGAACAATGTTGAGAGGACTAGGGAAGTCGACACACTTAAAAGAACTACATGGTATCCGTAATATTAATAAACAAATAAATAAATAAATATATACGGACAAATCACACAGATTGAGTTAGCCCCAAAGTAAGTTCGAGACTTGTGTTATGGTATACTAACTCAACGATACTATATTTTATAACAAATACATATATAGATAAACATCCAAGACCCGGGTCAATCTGAAAAAGATCATTTTCCATCTTGACCCGACCGGGGATCGAACCCGGGACCTCCGGTGTGGCAGTCCGGCGTGATGACCGTTGGGCCACGGAGGTCGTCGATATCCGTAATATTATGGACAGTTCTGCGTAGATTCCATCCAGATGCGGTCGAAACTGGTGCAATGTATTTTTCAACATCATCGTGTGTTGTTAAATCGAACTGTCATCGGGGTTGTATTGTTATTACTTATTGCTTAACCTGGCATTACTCAAATGTGAAAATATTTATACGATCCTTCCGCCAAATAATCTTTAAATACGATAAAAGCCGCATCAAATTCTATTAAGCAATCTCTTGTGTCGTTTCGTTGCACTTGATAATATTCTGTGAAATCAAGCGCCGAGTGTCGGCGTGCCAAATCAGAATTAGCTTCGACAATCATTTTCTTTTGTCACCGTCACATAAGAAAATCTAACACGATCAGTTGTATGTTGTATGAAAGAAATTTCTTGTATAATACGTTACATGTTCGTCGGTACATACGCTGATGCTAAAATACATATAAACTACAATAGAGTTATATAAAAACTTCTCTATAAGATCCTTTAGAAATATTTACACGTAAATATTTTTTTTAATTCTTCAGTCCATACACCTGTGATCGTGATTTCTGATTCTATTGTAAGAAATAATGTTAAAAATAGATGGAAAGACAGATAATAAAGTGTCTCCTATGAGGGTTCCGTTTTTTCTTTTGAGGTACCCCTAAAAGTATAAAAAAATTAAGCTCTCATTGACGTCAAAGAATCTCACTATTATAGGTAGATGGACGAGGACAGAAGTTAAGGCATAATAAGACCTTAACTTCTATCCCTATCCCATTACACCTCTTACACTTAGGCAGTAGGCAGTATCTTGAATAAATAAGCTGAATTAAGTCGAACTCCTGTAGAAAGTAATATTTGAGAAGAAAATTATAGACTTCTCATGAAAATCAAATAGTTTCATTTGTCTCTATAATTTATGCGATCAATTACACAAACGCGATTCTGCCTATTCGCGATTCCCATACAATATGGATTCCACATAACTGCAGTTTACCACTCTCTTCAGGGGCGTAGCTACCGCCGTATTTGCCGTATCAATTATACGGGGCCCCCGGGCCACGGGGGCCCCCAAAGTGTGTAAGGAAAAATAATAAAAACTTTCTAATTTATTTTATTTTACAAATGACAAAATTCTATAAAGCAATTCCTTTTTTTCCCGCCTTAAGCGTGCGTTCAAAAGTCTTCGATGGGACAAGAACGGCTGTCAGACATCTCACTATTGTCCATAGAGGCAGAAACTTTAGGAAAACTAAAATCATCATCAGCCATAAATGATTTAATAAATCAGTTTGCCGAAAAAAAGGCAAGGAGAGTGAATATTTAAAATTCGATTTTTATTTGTAAAATGGGTAAATTATGTGATAAATAAATATTTCTTCTCACAATATTTTTTTTCTTTTGTGAAAAAATCTTTACCTCCATATAAGGGCCTCCAAAAAAATTTTTATACGGGGCCCCGCCAAGGCACGCTACGCCACTGACTCTCTTCGTCGGATATGAAGACGTTAGTATCTTCTGGATGGATCTGATGGATTTAAAGCGTCACCTGTAGTCTACAGAAGTTGCTTTCCATCCATCAGATCTTTAAAATAAAGTACACAGTTATACCTTTTTACAAACAAAAGCCTCGCCAACATATTTGCATGCTCCTTGTCACGTTACCAGTATGGCGGTCTGATTGTTTGTTTGCCGCTTGCGTGATATATTCACGTCTGCTCACTGACTATAATGAGGACACACGAGGCAATTGCATATTTCTGCTGAGGTGATCCACCTAATAAAGCGAGTTATTTTGAAGAATTTGCAACACTGTAATGTAAACACCTTTATTCAATGAACACTAACGTACATCGCAATGAAAATTATGAAACATCGTCAGAAAAATTTGAAAGCAACACGTGTGCCAGTTTCTACAACAAACAGTTTTAATATCTCTGAATAGAAGTGATTACACATATAAATCAATTTGCGCCGACCTGAAAGCGAACGGCACAGACGAACACACGCAAACACTAGAAAGAGGAGCAGTTAATGAACTTTACCGCGGAGCTATTATTGGACGTGTAATGTAATGTCTGATGTCGCCGGAGGATATTTACGGCCGCGTCGAAGCATGGAACGATGATGGTCACTCAGCAAAATAATTCCGTTGATTTGTACACTAAAACTTCAAGACAAAGCTTGAGATGTTGTCATCATTATTTTGTCTTACTTTTTATTTTATAAATTTAGTTTTGTTATTATTTTTGATAATAATTAAACAAATCTAATAAAGTTTTAAAATGTGAGGTCACTTACATAGTCTCACATCATGTTTATTATTTTACAAAAATGCGCTTTAAATTTATTAATTTATTTAGTTTTATGGGTTCTCATTTTGTTTTTCATTTTGTGACATGATTTTTTTGTTAAAACAAGTCTCTTCATACCATACAGTTAAGTTTTATCTGGAAATGCATCATTGACACGCAATTTTTTTAATATTGTTTTTATTCTTTATTTCCATAGTTTCATTAATGATATAAGTCATTATGATTTTTAAAACAGTGTCACGCGCAAACTCACGCGTGTTGTTAGCCGGGACCGCCGCCGGCGCCGGCGCAGATTAGTTTCAAATTTATACGGAAGTCATACATATAGTAAGTCATTTTACAGGCGAGTTTGGATTTGGACAGTCATTTCAACGTGACAGACGGCCCAATACATTAAACTACTCTAAAACTTACTTTTTCTGGGTTTTAGGTTCAGCGGTTTAAGCTATACCTCACTCTTATGTATAGAAATATTACCTACCTACGTTTGTTGAATGTTTTTCTGACGTTTGATATCGATTCGATCCGCTTTATCTAGGGTGACACACGATGAAATATGTAATCATTACAAATGATCTTATATTATACTCGTAAGTAGTTGCAGCGATTTCCGAGATCATGTGCTTTAGCCCATATGGATGT
>CM031579.1:1652544-1685263 GCA_018467065.1 Ephestia elutella
TTTTGCAAACTCGAACATGAAGTCTAAAAAAAGTGTTACAAACTTATTTTTCGCTCGATGCAGTATGAATCCTAAGGATCGAACTGCAAAGTTAAGTTTGTTTTTAAAACTAGTTGGTCTTTTAGTTACGAGTTATAATGTGAGATGCTTTGTGTGTACGAAACCCTCGGTGCGCGAGTTTGACTCGCACTTGGCCGGTTTTTTTCATATATATTGTGTGGGGTATCAAAAAAGGGCTCAATCAGCACATCACTATAATAAATAATAATTAAGTATTGGTAACCTTTCTTGCGTGGTTTTGCTAGATTGCCTACACCCGATAACATTATTTCTTAATCCCGAAAATTTTGTTGCCAAATCGGCCGGAGGGGAATAGGTAAAGGGTTTGCAAAATAAAAAAAAAATGAAACAAGGAAAGCCGTTGTCGTATGTCTATATCTTCTACTTCTAACTTCTAATCATGGATGGGGCTGGACTCTGGAGCGTAGGTAATAAAACAATAGTTTTTGGCATGCAGGTTTTAGATATTAGCTTATTCATTATTTGGGCATTGGAACAAGTGAGTTGATTCACATTGATTTGTTTCACTTGTCAATGGAACTACTGAGAAAAAAAATCTCTCTTGTTCCATGGAACTATTTGCCAATGGATCTAGTGAGAATGATTCGTAATAAAACAGAATCAATTACCTACCCTTATCAAAACTATTTACAATGTGAAAAGCGATAAATACCTAATTTGAATTGAATTTAGGCTGGTTTTAGAGTCACGCTGATCGTCGCGTCAACACTGACAGCCCGAAATGTATGAACTTCTTGGAATCGCATCGCATAGAACAATACACTACTCGCGCGGAAGTCCTTGTTGCTCGAAGGGAAACCGTTGTTGAACTAGTATGCATAGCTAGCTATCAGCGCTGCCGGATGCCATACGTTCATATATTTCGCCGACGAGCGACGACGGTCAGCGTACGGTCAGCGCGACCTAATAATTTCAATGCGCATGCGATATAAAACACACCCCCGCCAACCAGGGACGAGTCGCTAGGTCATATCAAAGTCACGAAGAAGAAATTATTGGATGGATAGGTCAGCCAAGGGAGGTCTATTGGTAAATAACTCAAATAAAAGATGGCGTGGTGTATGGCGAGCAATGTTTATTAATGTACAGAGCGAACTAGTGTAATGTTTACTGCTTGTTGGCGGCCTCGTGCAGCTTCTTCTGCACCTCCTGCACGTTCTTGACCAGGTCGTCGTAGGCCTGCTTCACCTTGGGCTCCAGCTTCTTGTTGGTGTCCTCCACGTTGGATGCCACTTCCTTAGCCAGCTTCTGGGTTTCCTGTCAACGTATTATTTGGGTTATAATCTTACTAATATTATAGCGATTGCTTTAGATTAGATGGACTTTTGTTGTCTTGCAGACGACCGTTACTGAATTCGATTAAATTGGTTCTATCACGTCAAATCTGTAGTTACAAAAATATTTAAATTCAATGTTCACAATACATAAGTGCCCAAAATAGACTAAGTACTACAAAAATATCAAATATCCGAGAGTTTGTACTAGGATAATACCTCGTTTCTTTATACAAAAAGGTATAAATGACAGCTGTCCTAGTTCTACCAATGCCAATCTACCAGACAAGCTTGGCGATTGTAGGAACAGGTATTTCATTAGTATTTGAGAGAGTAGAGGGCTACGTGCACAATAGTACGTTCAGTTCAGCTCACCTGCACGGCGTTGGAGACGGCTTGCTGCAGCTTGTCCCTGAGCTGCGTGGCCTGCTGCTCCACCTCGGGTGCGCCTGGCGCAGCTCGTTGGCGCTCCTCTCCACGTTGGCGCGCGCGCTCTCCAGCGCCTCCTTGGCCTTGCCGGTCGCGTCCGTCAACTGCCATAACACCAAATTTATTATATTTTTACGAAATCTCTTTCTATCAAATTAACTTAAAACTTTCAAGCAAAACCAAAGGGCGGAAAATTCAAGCGTTAAAGTAAAGTCTTCACAGGATCTATTGATAGGATTGATTCCTTTACTAATTATAATTCAGGTTATGTATGATACCACACAGTGAAATTTAGTTTCATTAGTTTTACGGAAGGCACGGTACCGTTGGTGCAGGTTATACCAAATAACTGCTATCGAAAATTTTATTTTAGAATCTAGCAATAAACTTTCAAATTTCGTATCTTCTTTATGCGATAATGAAAAAACTTTACAAGCCTTTTTTCAATTGCTTGTTATTTACTGGAGTTATTATGATACCTAGCAAAAATTCAATCAACATCAACTATAAACTTATCCCGCGGGATAAGACCGAGCTGCATCAATCGACTAAAGAGGTAGTAGCTTATAGTATACAACAAGTGACGGTAGGCCAGGTACTGACCGCTCCCTGCAGCGAGGCGGAGAGCGCGGAGAGCTGCTGCAGTACGGAGTCGGAGCCCTCCTTGAGCGCCGTGTTCACCTCCTGCGTGTTCTTGGAGTTGACGAGCGCGTTGAGCTGCTCCGAGAACGTCTTCTGGAAGTCCTCCGCGTGCTTCTGGATGTCCTGCAGCGCGGACGTCTCGCGCTTGGCCACGCCGGCGTGCGCCTGCAATCATGTGGACAAACAGATGATAAGCGAGACATGTCTAATAAATTAATAAAATTATAGATTAATTACTCCCATGAGTAAATAATGATTGACATGTCAACATGAAAGTTATATCAAATACTATTTAAACTTTATCGCTAGAGTTTATATAGTATTTGGTTTTATAAAGCAAGGAAGTAATGGGTGCGTACATATAGGTACTGTCTATGATTTTATTACGAGTAATTCCATGATATATAGTGCTTAATAACAATTTCATATGGTTCGAATAAAACTTTATAAAACTTTTGGCATTACTTCAGCACTGACCCAACCGATAAATAGTTATAGCGCAACTTGCAAAGACGTAGATTAAAAAAAAAGTAAATATCGATGATCTAATTTAAAACAATCTTTTTTTTTAATTAGCCTATACTGTCCCACTGCTGGGCAAAGGCCTCCCCTCTGGAATAAAACAATCTTAGACTTTAAAATTAATAATAAAAAATTTAAAACTTCCGAGAAACAAGTAGGTACCCAGAGATGTACTGACAAGAAATAGATCTATCAGATTACTCAGAAGTTAATACAATAATGGAATGACTTACCAAAGCCAAGCAGGCGGCGATAACGAAGATCTTGGCGAACATGGTGAGGGTTGTGTCTGAGTGGAGCGAGTGTCGGGAGCGGCCGGGTCTGCAACACAGCGGGGACTGTGAGGCGGCTGGCCGGCGGCGCGTTATATACCCGCGGCCGGCCGGCCCGGGGCGCCCGGAGGAAGAAGGGAAACTTTCCTGAGCTCGGCCTCCACCCGCGGCCCTTTGCCCCGCGGCTGCACTTGTTTACAAACACACGTCTCACCGCCTCTTCGCGTGCCTTGGCTGAACAGTCAAGGTAGTCGCGGATCTAGATCCGCCATGCCTACGGCTGAACTTGACCTATGACATCGCGAATTTTAGAAAGATAACGCAAGTCTTCATTTTGGCGAGCGTTATCACTGGTGTGTGGCGCGGTCGCCGAAAATTTTACTATCGCCGAAGTCGAGATTTTCGATGTCAAAGATCTATTAAATCGGCTCGAATGCTATGACGTAAAATAGTATGTTTTCAACTTTAGTTCAATAAAATGTTGACTGAGTAGATTCTACTGGTAGGTCTGATTACAAGTACATTTCTCTTTTTTTACCTCTATTAACTTAGTGACAATCTCTCGGTGAGGCCACCGGCCGTGACCGCCAGATAGCAGGGTCGCTGATAGCGCGACATCTATCACAGTCTGATTCTATACTCACATCACTTACACATTTTGATAAAAATGCAACGAATAGTAGTTCGCGAAAGCCACCCTGCAGTGGTGAACGCCTGCGACTCCGTATCTCGAGTATCTCGACACCTACTGCCTACGAATATTACCAACAATTGTGTCAAAATGTGATGTGACCATTAATGTCATCGTAGCTTTTTTCAAATTCGGTGATCAGAGCTGCCAGTGAATGAATGAAAGAAAGCGATCGTGTACTCCAAATGAATTTGCCAATGCTAATGTTTGTCTCCACCTTGCAGCCTGGTTGTGGTGTGGGCCTCAAATCAAAAAAACAAATCGTTTATTGCTTCCTTAATGTATGGTTCAGGTCTTTGCTTATAACTGGTGCCAATTAAAGACCCTGACCCTCTTCTTGACCCCACCGCCGCCGCCGCTGGCTGCTCTCTGGACCCGCAATCGGAGATGATCTGAAGCGGATCTAATACTAACTTCAACTATACAGGGCGTACTTATAGCATATCTATGATCAGTATCATATCGTAATGATGACGCTAAAAGTTATTATCTTCAAATTGAGAAATATTTTACAAACACAACAAATATGTGTTTGTAAAATATTTGTTATTCATTTTCCTGCTGGTCAATATTTTTGACCCTGTGAAACTGATTTTTTTTCTAGTTAAATGTGAAATGTAAAAGTCTATTTCATGTTTGTATAACATGTTAATCTACAATCAAAGCTACACAATGCTATATTGTGTAAATAAGATTATGTGAAACTTCCTGTCTTTTGCGTCTGGAAGTCTGGCTGGAGAGGAGATATATTATGAGGAGTAGTGGGTAACTCACCAGGTCAGTCAGTAGTCTCGGCGCGCACCTGAAGCCGCACTGTCTGTCTGTCTGTGCGGACACTCGCAGCTATTGTTGTATCTCAGGGCTGCGTGACACGCATTAGCACGTCCAAATTATATGTTGGATGAGCAAATGCATTGTATTAGCGCTTCGATCACCATGGATGGACTTACACAGGATGATTTTTTAACCGAAAGACATATTAAATCCTCCGGTAGATAATAAAAAAATATTTACCAATAAATACACTTGCAAATAACTGAGAAAACCATTGTTAAATAGTTTTTTTAATTTTTATAACGAAGAATTTATAACGAAGGTTTTCTTAGTTATTTACAAGTGTATTTTTAAGATAATATTTTTTTAAGCTATATGCAAGTACTAACTTTCGTTGGATTAAATACACTTATCCTTCGGATAAAATATCACCCTGTATTGTATACCTATAGTTTTTTTCATAGAATTTTGAATTGAAATAGTAAAACGACAGTGTTTATTATTGTTATTAAGTTTTTGTTCCAAGTAAAAGCTAACTCGTATGTACAGGAAGGAACTATGTATTTATATTGAACTGAATTGCAACTGTGATTCAGCCAGGCTCTAATACTACGCAAACAAAATTATTTTACGTGAATTATCATAATTTTTTCGCTCTATTTCTTAGACATATTATTAATCACTGATCAGGTTCTTTTTGTAACATTTGGAAAATATAATTGTCAAAGTAAGGTAAGACAGGGTAGGCCCGTAGGCGAGATATTGTTATATCCTTACTACGTGCTTTAAACAAGATTCTCAAATGAGGTGACCTGACCCACACTTGACAGATACCGTCGTCGTGACATCCGGGAGGGCTCGTCGCTCGCACACCACGCCACGCCACGCCACGCCACGCGAATCGCGATTAGTATCGCGTTTATTCTGTAATTTGATATCGTTGAACCTCCAAAATTGCGACTGGCAAGAAGTAAAGCCACGCAGAGCAGGAAATAGTGGACGGGCAGTGCACAATTCTATTATCGGAGGCCAAGATTCTCTGTAGGTGGTTGAGCCATAGCGGTACGGTAAGATGATATCAAAGGTCACTGGGATAATTGTATTGTCAATATAATCAATTGTCAACAATTACTTATACATATAAGTAGTTTTAGCCTACCAGTATGACCCTCGGGTTTGGAAAACCTCTTGAATATTTGTATTTGCCAGACTGATTCTTATCTTGCCGGGTTTTTATCATTTTGATAAAATATTATGTATATGAAAAATCTTGGCTTTTTGATTACCCATAATACACGCTGCCAAAATGTAAATAGGTACTGTAATGTAGTGTAGTGGTGTCATCCCTGATCGAAGCAGAGATCGCCAAAAGAGGCGAAGGTCGGTCGTCCGCTCCACACTTAGCCGGCTTCCTGGTCGTTCTATTAGCATTAGAGTAGGTACAGTCAGCTACATGGCAAGGTATCCAGCTGGGCATGCTGCGGTGCGATAGCGGCGAATCGATAATCAATTTGGGTGGGTGAAGTGTTTGCTGTACTAGTGTTACAGGTGATGGAGGGCCTTTGCAAGACATAACAATAAAAATTTACAATGTACGAGCAATAGAGCACGTGGTGAATAATTTATTAGCAAGTCGTCGGGGCTCCGTCATAACTGTTCTGATGTTTGCTGCTGTATTCTGAGCATTTATCTTGCAGTTTGGGTTAGAACCCAAGATAAAATTCAAAAGACGTGACAGAATATAGAATATACCCTTCTATAGTCTATAACAATTATTCCTCAGGTAGAGCATCATTATTATTAACTAAATGCATCTCGTTCAATGAGTAGCTTCTACAGTGCGACGACGAGTCGTCCACTGATCTAGTTTATTTATCTATTTCTTTAAAACTTTATAAGACCAATCATTTAAATCATTTATTATAATATATAGTACAAGTGCTGGAAGAAAAAACACAGAAATGTAAAGTATGGTATGGGTATATATAAATATATGGCATGGCATACACAAAGTGACTAGATGAGATAGGTAGGTAGATCATCCACTTCGTATTTCCATCCAGGGACAAAGATAGAAGGAACTTTGATAGTTTGATACCTACGCATTATTATTACATCTGAAATAAAAATTGCATTCGTATTCTCGTTTAATACATATTTTATTTACTATAAGTCAACTGCCTGATGTTCCACAGCATGTTTATTGTAATACACATAATATTACGATTGCGATGTTTAGTCTTTCGGTAATTAAGTAATGATAAAGAAATAAGTATAGTCTACAATCCTCCATGAAGTGTTATAATGCTAATTAAATCACATGGAACCTTGCATAGAGGATATACTCGTACATATAAGTGGTAATTAGATTAGGTAATGATGTTTTTGTTTTGCCAAGTGCTTAGTTGTACCTACCAATAAAATAATTAATAATTCCATCATATAATTAAATTGGATTTAGTATTTTATCGTAAAATAATATAGGTACGCCAAAAGGTGGCAAAACATAGAATATTACTTTAACCTTAGTGTATTGTAAACCAAATATTATTATGTTGTTATTGTCATTACGTCGATGATGTCATCTGAGATAGATTAGTGTCTCCATTGTTACCAAGCTGTCCCGACCAATATTCAGAAATAAGATTTGCCTGGCTTCCAATCCAACAATAGGAGGCAGTACCTACCTACGTGCTCTTTGTAAAGTTTCATGGCCTTGGTTTGACAAAAAACGCATTCGTTTATTGTATTGCAAGTCTATTATTTACGGGTGATTACCCCAAACTTTAGTACCTACTTAAAGTGGTCAGGTATACTTGTGGCGTGGTTCAGGTATCTCTTGCGCTTCTACCTGTCCACGTGTTGTTATTTTGTTTTGATAGTTGCTTCAATTGTTGGGCGTGCGCACGACCCAAGGTGGACGTTTTCCTAACAACCCTATTTAAATCCATTGGGCTGAAACTGGCCGTTTTGTAAATGTCTTGCTCGCCTTTGGTCGCTTCGCCTCGGGCCGCTTTTGGCCAGGGAACTCTGTTCTCATCGAGCCAAGCCTGGAGAACAATCAACGGTTAATGTCGAGTCCGCGGACCGATGGCGTCTCATTGCTTTGTTGTTGTTCCTGGTTATTCATGTCACGTTTGAACTCTGTTTTTAATGTTCGTATGTAAGTAACTAACCTATTTCCAAATCTAGGAAACCATTATTCACCCACTGTTATTTGATTGAGCTGAAACTTGGCGTACTTATGTAAGTCCGATGACAATGCAATATTATGGTACCTACGAGCTGATCTCATGATGAACCGGTATATACGAGTATGAACTGGAGCTCTCTGATGGAAAATACAGGACAGTCGAGTTTGGGCTCGTTTGTTTTGTCATCATGAGCACTTTCTATTTCTCATGATGATGAAGGTTTAAAGATGGATCCTCCAGGATTGCCAATGGAACTCCTAGTTTTGTCACGCATTTATTGCTCCAAGATCTCCCTGGTAACGATAAAAGCTTGTATCAAAAATGATCAATCAGTTTGGGGGCGTAACATAGTCTATGTAGTCAGTTACGCGCTGGGGTTTCGCTATTTCCGTTATTTTTCTATCCGTACCTATAGGTATCAAATTGTATCTAAATTCCTCCAGTTGATTTTGGATGATTGTATAACAAACGCTCACTAACTCACATCCAAACTTTCACATAATTATATTATTAGTGTCATGTGATATTCAACCTTTTACTGTTTTGTAAATTAATATAATACCTCTATAATGAAAATTTGGATTCGATGTCGAGTTGGTATTTTCCGTTCGTGATGATATATCCTATAGATCCTTCTTATATTAACACTTCTCTAGGATTTAGATTACAAAATTAGCCTAAAAATTATTTTAGGAATATCATTTGTTATGCTACCGGACCGGATTGCCACAACGACTGGGGTCCTGGGTTCGATCCCCGGTCGGGTCAAGATGGAAAATGATCTTTTCAGACTGACCCGGGTCTTAGATGATACATATGTATTTGTTATAAATAAGATATAGAATCGTTGAATTAGTATCCCATATCTCAAGTCTCGAACATACTTAGGGGCTAACTCAATCTGTGTGATTTGTTCGTATATATTTATTTACTTATGCTATTTTCCTAAATAAAACTGTCATACAATAGCACTATTGTGTATCGATATTGGAAAGTTGAGAGATGATTCACTTACATTTAAAACTGATTTCTGTGAATTGTTTTCGACAGATAAGAGCAGCGATAGGGTCTTCGACAACCAAGTGGGACCAATGTTATCGTGGAAGTCATTACGAGAATATTTGCAGAGATACGTACCTAACGAGGACAAGAACTGGACAATAATGATATAGTGCAGATACAGTATCACGTTTTCACCGCATACGGGGTAGACAGAGCCAAAGTTGTGTGACTCGTAGTGCTGGTCGAATGGAGATTCAGACATACGAGTACATGCTTGTCGCAGGGATATGAGGTTACTAGGGATATCACGAAATGTCTAATGATATCACACGTTTAGTGATAATATTACGAAATACAGACAAAAAGAGGGCAAGTTTGCGGTAGCGCTATTTAAGAACAATTCTATAATATTTATAGGAAACATTGTACGACGGGTTCACCACAGGTTGTTTAAAAATAAAATCAAACAAGCTAATTATTAAAAATAAAAAACACTACTGACATAACTCACATAGCCTATGTCACTCGGACGAATGCAAAGAATCTAACAATACCTCTCACATCGAAATCTGTTAAGCCGTTCAGGACTTATGGTGGAATAAAGACACTTACATACATACATACTTACATACATGAACCCTGAAAACATAACACTCCTTTTTTGGTCAGTCGTATAAAAAGGGGGAAATGGCGATGTGCTTTGTAGCGCCCATAGATTACTATTGTATATAGGGTAGTAGCGCCTGCATAGTGAATTTTTTCTTTGGCTACGGTGAGGAGGTGGAGCTCCATCCGCGAGGTGCACTGTTCACAGAAACACTAGTTGGTTAGAATATTACTTGCTCGAAATTAGGACAAGGCAACTTACATAAGTTACAATCTGAAGCCGGCAGATTTTATGTAGTAGTTTTATTTCGATGACAGTTTATAAGAAGGTTTGTTGAATAATATGTTTTAACAAACCTTCTACAAACTACAAAGGGCCGTATGTATGGCTGTAATGGTAATGGCCCTTAAAGGGCCACCCTTTGTACTTTATATATAAGTTCCTTGCAATAATAAATAGCAAAGTCACTTCTGTGTGTGTAGCGTAAAGAAAAAATATGAACTCATGCTGCCGTCAATAGCATAGTTGCAGTAAGTATGCTCTAGACAATTTCGAGAAAAACGCGGTTGAAGTTTTGTTACGAAAATCTTCAATAACTCCTATGTTTGTTATCACATCAAGATGGTTAATACCTTAAATGAAAGAGAATCTCATGACCTATCTATTACTTACCTTGGAAACCAATACTAAGTAATTACAAGAAAAATAAAGGTATTACTTTTGTTGACCGAGCGAGCGAAGCGAGCGAGGGCTATAATTCAAGTTGGATCGAAAAACACATTGTTTGTATGTATGTATGTATGTATGTTTGTTCCGCGATAACTCTCGAACCGTTGTTCCGATTTTGATGAAAGTTGGAATATATGTAGGGATGGTAAATAGAATTTTCAAGTTCGTTGGGCATCAAAATCGGTCCAGCCGTTTTTGAGATATTTAATTTTTTGTGAAAATAAATATTGTATGTTAATAGTCGCGAGGTCTACGTTCGCAGCGAACGACTAGTTATACTAAGTATCTCCTAGAAGCCTGAATAGGGAACACTCAGCATATACACAGGAAGTGTGTTCTTTACTGCATATAAGCTAAGTTACCATACAAGGTTATGATTACCTATTTAAAGTTTATATTTTATCAGGCCGGTAATAAAACAACTAATAACTAGTCGTTCGCTGCGAACGTAGACCTCGCGACTATTAAAATACAATATTTATTTTCACAAAAAATTAAATATCTCAAAAACGGCTGGACCGATTTTGATGCCCAACGAACTTGAAAATTCTATTAACCATCCCTACATATATTCCAACTTTCATCAAAATCGGAATAACGGTTCAAGAGTTATCGCGGAACAAACATACATACATACAAACAATGTGTTTTTCGCTCCAACTTGAATTATAGCCCTCGCTCGCTTCGCTCGCTCGGTCAAAAATATTCTGATTAACTGTTGATGAAAAACTTTTATTATTAATTGATGACTTTTTGGGTTTTGACGCAGAACGTCACTTTCGCAAATGTCATCGTGAAAAATTTGGTCACTTAAGCACAATGTCACTTTCGCAGAATGTCATTCAAGCGTTGATTAGCAGCAAATTATGTGAGATATCCCTAATACTAACACTATGAAATCGTTAATTAAAACAGTAATTAATAAAAAAAATATATAAAAATCATCAACATCTTTATTATTAAACTAATATAATATTATTATCATAACTTACTACCTACATAATGTCTATTCTTTTAATAATCATTGTTTTTATTATGTTAATAACACATACCGTAAACTGCTGCAACTTTACAAACTATACACAAATTTGCCTATTTCATTTGAATTACGATAAATCGCGTTCACTTGCTTTATTCTCGTTTTCTCCCATTCTGCAGTGATTATTGGTTATTTGGACAACACATTTTTCATTTTATTTAATGGTGTCTCCATTAATACTCTGTCAGTTGAGCGACAAAGATGGGTAGAGCCGCATTTTTTTTGCGCTCCAAAACTTTTGAATTTTAACTATTAAAAAGCTGTGTTTTCGTACAGGATTAACTGCCCAAGGTAAGATAATACTGTCTGTTTCTATTATTACTTATTATTTTTCGCAAAAGATCGGTTTTTATCGCAAAAAACTTAGCAGGCAATCATGTGTAGTGTTTTGAAAACTTGAGTAACATAACTATGCCTGGGTCTAGGGTTGTCAAATTATGTTAACTAGCTTTTACTCGCAGCTTCACTCGCGTGAATCTCGCTTACATAATGCTTACAAATTTATTTTAGAATTTGTTTCCTCTAGTTATATTAGAAGTGCTCGTTGTAAATTTGTAAAACAACATTCAAATATTTTTTGTAGAAATAATTGTAAAAGAGTTTCAACACTTTGTATACTTTTCTTTTATACTATATCAAAAATTAAAATTATTAATAATTGTTGATTAAAATGATGAGACATTATTACCAAGAAGCATTAAAATTGTGATTTTTTAATGAAGTGACATTTTTGCGAGAGTGACATTATGCTAAAGTGACATTGTACGAAAGTAACATTTTTGCGAAAGTGACATTGTGCTATAGTGACCAAATTTTTCACAATGACATTTTGCGAAAATGACATTTTGCGTCAAAACCTCTTTATACTAACATAATTGAATCAGTCTTTCCAGTTATAAAAAATGGCACAACTAAGAATTTAGTCATACATGCAGTAAATACCACTTACTGTTCATAAAATAATTGTAAGATCATATTATGTGTATGTACTTCCTCAGCAAGAGTACAGTATAGCTAATTTACTGCTCGCATGATAAGTATACTTAACCGATGAAGATCAGACGATAACCGAGAAAGATATCATACTGTGCTTATGCCGAGAAACTCTGAATAACAACTTTTGCCGTAAGTGTATTCACTGTAATCATGCTTTGTGATGTAAAAAAAATACTTGACTTACTGCAAAATTTTTGACCGAGCGAGCGAAGCGAGCGAAGGCTATAATTCAAGTTGTTTATAATTCAAATATCTCAAAAACGGCTGGACCGATTTTGATGCCCAACGAACTTGAAAATTCTATTAACCATCCCTACATATATTCCAACTTTCATCAAAATCGGAACAACGGTTCGAGAGTTATCGCGGAACAAAGATACATACATACATACATACAAACAATGTGTTTTTCGCTCCAACTTGAATTATAGCCCTCGCTCGCTTCGCTCGCTCGGTCAACTATGCTATTGACGGCAGCATGGCACACCTTATTGATGCTGATTAGTAGGTGTTCCATCCCACCTAAAATATTTTCATTTAAAATGTTGCCAACATCTTAATGTCAAAAAGTTTTCAGGTTTCATGTAGGCTGAGCTACTAATTGACCGAGCGAGCGAAGCGTCTTAGTTTCCACTAGCCGAAAATTCTTTTGTCTGTCCGGATGTTATCGCCTACAGGTCGCATTTCTGAACCGATTCTCATGAAATTTTGTGAGCAGGTTCGGTAATTTTATAGATTTTTTTAATAAATACTAGTCGTTCGCTGCGAACGTAGACCTCGCGACTATTAAAATACAATATTTATTTTCACAAAAAATTAAATATCTCAAAAACGGCTGGACCGATTTTGATGCCCAACGAACTTGAAAATTCTATTTACCATCCCTACATATATTCCAACTTTCATCAAAATCGGAACAACGGTTCGAGAGTTATCGCGGAACAAACATACATACATACATACATACATACATACATACAAACAATGTGTTTTTCGATCCAACTTGAATTATAGCCCTCGCTCGCTTCGCTCGCTCGGTCAATTAAAAAAAATCTCATATCTCAGCTATTTAAAAAAAAAATCAAAAATGTCATTAAATATTTTTGTTATTCTTATCAAGATGCAACTTTTTTGTCTGAACAACATATTGAAATTCAATAAAACCGCTATAAATCCATATATTTTAAATCCTCATACGTAATAGTTCACAAAAAAATCAATAGATGGCGCAGCAAAGCTTTTAATACCTGAAAATTCGCTATTGTTATTTATTCATTACAAGAGTGACTTGATTTATTGATTAAAATTAGATTGTTCTTATCAATCATATGACTTTTTAGGGTTCCGTAGTCCGACAAGGAACCCTTATAAGATCGTTCAGTCCGTCCGTCCATCCTAGTCTGTCACAGCAGAATATCTTCTACGTTTATGGACTGATTTGCATGTAACTTGGTTCGAGGATACTTCACATATAGATCTCATTTTTAAAAATACAAAAAATTAAAATTACCCCTTTTTAAGGATACCTCCCCATACATGTAAAGGGGGGGTGAATTATTTTTTTGAGTGCACCCCTTTGTGTGGGGTATCGTTGAAAAGGACTATAAAAATAAGGTAGGGTTTCCATACAACACTTTTTTATCGGCTTTACCATTTGCGAGATATAGCCCGCCAAAGTCGTTTACACGGTGTCCCCCCCCTGTAATTTCTAAAGTCTTGGACCTATAAACTTCAAATCACTCACGTAAAGAAACAGGCGCAGAAACTCTTATTTAAAATAGTTTCGGGTATCCTGTGATGAATACTTTTGAAATTATAAATAAAATAAAAATATATACTTTTTTCCAAAAGAACGCAAGAAATGCAAAACAGTGCGGTGCCAAAAATGACTACGGAACCCTACTTTATGCGAGGTTCGACACGCACTTGGCCGGTTTTTTTGTCTTGTTTGGCTTTGAATTGTGTGTATTTATTTGGTTAATGGTATTGTATTGTGGATTGCTTTGCTTGGTGGAATTATCTTGAACACTTGAAATAAATCTGATACCAAAAAAACTTCATTGTAAGATTAGAATCCTATTACATATATACTTTTAGTTCGAGCTATAATGTGAGATGCTTTGCGTGTACGAAACCCCCGGTGCGCGAGTTTGACTCGCATTTGGCCGGTTTTTTTTTGCTGAAAGAGATCGTGGATCCTAGTAGGTATTCTATATTAATTTCAACTTGATACCTTTAAGCGTTCCCGAGAAAAAAAAGTTTGACAGACAGAGGGACAGAGGGACAGACGGATAACAAAGTGATCTCAAAAGGGTTCCGTTTTTCCTTTTGAGGTACGGAACCATAAAAATAAAGTCACCATTCTTATTATCATTTATTATATACTCTGTGAATATCTGCTATTCCATTTGAAAGCAATCTTTTTGCCAATATCTTGAAAACTTTGGTTAGTACTCTTACCAGTACATCAACCCACTTAAAGTCATAGCAAATTCTCCGCTAGTAGTATGCAGCAAAGAGGACCATACTTCGTACAGTGCATTTTGTCATGTTGTCGTGTGTACAAAGTTCGTAACTGGTAATAAACAACCAGTTTTTTTTTTGACGACTTTATGACAAGTACGAAATTCAAATATGACAAATTAGTGTCGATAATACTATGGAATTCATAAAGAACTTCTTTAGCTATGGAAAAGAAAAAAACCAAGAAGAAGAAGATGTAATGTTTGCCATTTTGTTTGACGTTTTATTGCGAGTTTGTAAATAATAGTTTGCTATATGTTGTGCTACAATTTTAGAGGAAATTTCTTTAGTAAGGGAGGTGTAATACGCTTTGTGGGGATAAACAACCAGCTCGTGATAAGCTGGAATTGCAGGGTCAAGGCGTGACGATCGCTCGCCGCTGTAGTGGTCCCTAGCAGGGTCGAGGCGAGATGATCGCTCGTGGCTGTGGTGGTCTCAGAGCAAGGTCAAGGCGAGATGATCGCTCGCCACTGTGGGGGTGTCCGAGCACGGGGAGCGCCGCCCGGCGCCGCCAGACCCTCATGAGGTTCCTGTTGTACTACTTCAGTAGCATCTCCAGCATCTGTACTATAGCTGCAGTCATACCAAAAAAATCACAGAGTTTTAGCTTTGACACACCTGTAGCAACATAGAATGCCCGCTACTACGATGTTTCAACTACTCATTGAAATAAAAAAAATATATTAAGATGTATTCTTTATGTTTTCAGGCAGTGCGAGGTTGCTGCAAGCGGTGGTGGAGCGGCACATCTCGCTGGACGGTGCTGCTCTGGCCAGGCGCAGTGCTGTGCTGGGGCGCGCTGACGGTGTTGACTCTGTACGGCGCGCAGTGGCTGCCGCCGCGCCGCCCACAGCCTGCCGGGCTGCTGTATCCCGAGCCGCAGCCCGCAGCCTCCACTTCCACGTCCGCTACGCTGATGCCCTACACCGACAGCCGTGTCATCTCCGAGGATGAACTCAACGCCGACCTCGAGCGCCGGCTACCCTCGCTACCCTATGATTACTGGCGTAGACACAACAAAGACAAAAAGAAATACTTCAGGAAAAGAAACTGCGCTCCCTTCCCTTCCATTTTCGAACTTAAATTTCACAACATGTACTGGCAGAGTCTGTACACGAGCCAGGGCGTTTTCCACTTCTACAGCGCGTACATGGACACGCGGAACACGTCGGGTATCGGGCGCGCCGTGAGGGTGCTCGGCGTGCACGACCGCATCGAGCCGACCGTCATCACGCACTGCCAGCTCTGGTTCGAGGAGCGCACCCAGCCCACGGTGGTCCCCATCCTTGAGTACAAGTATGTGTGGTACAAAAAGTGGGGCAACTACCGCAACCAAATACTGCAACCCTACCTGATGGCTTGCGTGCTGCCGAAAGAAGTGCAGCATCTGGTGCCCGCCTCCGTCTCCATCGTGGAGAATGCGTGCGACCGCGCCACCAATAACCTGCGTGTGCATAACGACCGCCCCAACCCCGTCACCGGGCGCAAGGATTTCGCGGTCTGCGTTAAAGGACTCGATTTCCAACATAACGATATGTCCGTCCGGCTTGTTGAATGGATAGAACTGCTTAAAATTATGGGAGTGGACAAAGTGTTCTTTTACGAACTGCAAGTGCATCCAAATATTACGAAAGTGTTGGACTATTACAAAAAACAAGGTACGGTGACCGTGACGCCGATGACGCTGCCGGGCGGCCAGCCGAACCTGCCTGGTTTACAGCACATGTACCTCAAGAAGAAATATGTGTACAAGCGCCAGATGGAGCTGATCCCGTACAATGACTGCCTGTACCGGCACATGAACGAGTATCGCTGGCTGGTGCTCCTCGATATCGACGAGGTGATCGTGCCGGTGGAAGATGCGGACTGGAGTTCGCTAATGAAGCGTATATTGCCACTGTCGGCCATCCCTATGGAGTCGCGATCAACCTACTACGCTTCGAACCTGTACTACCTTGACTCCCTTCGCCACCAGCAGGGCTGGGAAGAGGGGCTACCGCGCTACATGTACTTGTTACAGCGTGTGTACCGAACGCGCAATTTCACCAAGAATGGGTTCCACGTGAAGGCAATCCACGAGACGGACCGAGTTTTGGCGCTTCACAACCATTTCCCGCTGGCATGTATCGGCGGTGCGTGCTCGTGTTACCATTTGGACACGAAGCATGTGCGGCTGCAGCACTACCGGGCCGACTGTGACGTGAGTGTACAGATGTGCAGAGAGCTGCGCAACAGCTCCATGCGCGACACGACGCTGTGGCGCTGGAAGGACCCGCTCGTGGCCCGCACCGAGGCCGTGCTGCGCGCGCTCGGCTTCCTCCCCCCGCACCGGTGACCTCCGCACCCGCGCCATTCCCTAAGCTTAGTCCCAAATTAATTGTATGGTAGTAATAAACGTATTTTTAAAAAATGCATTTATTCTGATTTATTTATTGATTTATTTAATCGACCGACCGAGTGGGAGACTTCTTCAAGAGTGACCCAGTTTACTTTTGTCGAGCCAGATGTAGGTTTGTAGAAAGATTGGTGTGAAGAGGTACCAAATAAACTCACTTTCGCATTATAATATAGGTAAGTCAGGATTGAAGACTGACACATTGACATTTGATTGTTAACGACAAGGCTTATAACATGGAAGTAATAAGTACTTTGTAAGTACTTATTACTTCCATGGCTTATAATGAACGTGGCGAAAAAAGGAACTAACGCCGCCATCTTGATGGACGTCATTTTTAACGCCTTTAGTCCACCGACGCGTTCTTCGCTGGCGGCGACGAAACTTCAAAAAAGTTGTCAGTTGTATAAGAGCGTTTTGCTTATGCTGTGTCTCGCTCAAACTAAGCGAGATTTGTATAGTTGCATCCTTATCAGCTACTGTTTCGCTCGTAGCGGCGAAATGGCTGTTACACCGACGCTAGCGATTCGCAAATGTCATATTTCGCTTCGCAACGCGTCATGCCCATGGAAGTAGTAAGTACTTTGTATACAAAGTACTTATTACTTCCATGGTTCAGTGCGACAATGCTCTAGTGTGTGAAGGGCGCTGCAGTGACTTTAGTGTTGCCATTGAAACAAAATCTCCTTAAATAGCAGTGTAAAAAAAACTTGTTTTTTTCCACAAAATAAAAATTCTGTTTTTTCGCGTATCTTATAATAATTTAGTGCAAAAACTGGAAGATAATGGTATAAGAGGCACCGCATTGGATTTATTTAGAAGTTACTTGTCAGATCGTCGACAAAGAGTAAAGATTGGCAATTACATAAGTCAAGACTTGGATGTTACCTACGGTGTCCCCCAGGGGAGTGTATTGGGCTCGACTTTATTCCTCATATATATTAATGAGTTAACAAATTTGGATCTTGTAAATGGTCATATATTTTCCTACGCAGATGACACCGCGTTGGTTTTCATCGGTAAATCATGGACTTCTGTATTTACAATTGCTGAATCGGGTCTTTTTAAAGTATCTAATTGGTTGAATTCTCACTTGTTAACCCTTAATACTTCTAAAACAAATTACATATGTTTTGCAAAAACTAAAAAATCTAGTCCTAAAAATAATTTTCATCTTAAATTACACAAATGCTATACCAATATTTCATACTGTAACTGTCCAGAAATAAATACAGTCAGTGATATAAAATATTTAGGTATATCAATTGATGAGCGTCTGTCCTGGCATTTACAAATTGAAACTATAAATAAAAGAGTTAGAAAGTTAATATGGATTTTTAAGATATTAAGGCACATTGCTGACAAAAAATTAATAAATCAAATTTACACTGCTTTAGCTCAATCAGTGTTGTATATTATTGATATAAATAAATCAGTGGCCGATAAATCTTGAAGCTTTATTGTTAATAAAAGAACGAGCACAATACAAAAATATAGAAGCTATTTTAATGGCACACGCCCAAAAAACAACACACCCATAGGGATGTTCTACAACCTCACAAAAACTAGGGATGTGCGTAGAATCAGATCCAGTCAGTGTTACCATAAGTGATTATTGCCAACAATCAGTAATAGGATATTGCATAACTATATGGGGTGGAGCAAATAAAACAAAATTCCTTGAAGTCGAAAGAGGTCAGCGCAGTTTGCTTAAAGTTATGCATTTCAAGCCTTTTAGATTCCCGACATTAGATTTGTATTCCCATTGTGAACTTCTAACTGTTAGGAAACTATATATCTTACAAACCTTACTAAAATTCCACAAAAGTTTACCTTATGAACCGAGTAAATTAAATAAAAGAAGAAAAGATGTAGTAGCTCATTGTATTACTACGAAATCAAAATTTGCCGCAAGACATTTTACTTCTCAATCAGGGAATCTCTACAATAAAGTTAATAAAATACTTGAAATATATCCTTTGAGACATCGCGAAGTTAAGAAAAAAGTAGACAATTGGTTGAAAACGCTCAACTACGAGTACTACGACGAAACAGAAGCGCTAGTTTTAAATGATATTATTTATACACAAGACTTACACACATATACACACACACACACATATAAACATAAACATGCACACATTATTATTTTTAGTTTGTTTATTAATGAATTAGTTTGAATTATTTTTATTAAAAGTGTTTTGCAATTAATGTATGTTAAGAAAGAGTAGGATTTTCTGATACAGGCATACTTTGCTTACTAGAAAGTCCTAACAATGTATCTTTGAACACTTTGTAGTGAAAGAAATAAACGCATTTTCATTTTTTCATTTTCATTTCATTTCAATTTAACTTACAATCATGACTGAATAATAAGAATGAACATCTATGATAAAAATAAAGTCCTAGGTTAGGTACATGGTTAAAGAAAAAAAGACATGAAATTGACATGGTTTATGTCGTCATGGTAATCACCACTTTTGGAGACACCACACATGGGAGAACTCTTTTCAAAGTTGATAACGTGTTAGTCCACCAACGCGTTCGCCGGCGAAAGCGAATCGCTGCGAAACGCTGGCGATAGCGAATCGCCTGCGGACGTTAGTAAACTGCAGGTTTTTATATGGCATGACCATGGAAGTAATGCTTAAAATGCTTAAACTGGTGACGGCGTCGTGGGCCGGTCGTGAGGTTCCCTATGGGTTCCCTCTATTATGGTTGAGCTTTGCGATGGCTGACCATCGCGTCAACTCGTGAACGGGTGTTGCCAGGGGGAACTTGTCTGATCGATTCTGATTCGAATATTTTTATTTTATTTTTTGTTCTTAAATACATATTTCTTGTGATTACTCGATCACAAACATGCTTTGAGCTTGCTCTATGCAAGCATAACATCATCAATACATATAATAAAACTGTAGAGTTCGAATGTCTGTACATAGAAAAAAAAATGCTTGAAACCAAGTCTAAGGGGATGTAAAAAGAGGGCAAATACTACATGGAAAATACCAAAAAATGATTTTTTTAAATTTTTTGTTTCTCTGTTTGTGTGTTTGTACGGGCTTATCTCCGAAATGGCTGAACCGATTTCAATGAAATTTTGCATGGTGATACCTTATATCCCTGGTCAAAATCTTAGATACTTTTTATTCCGGAAAACTGAACGGTTCCCATGGGATAGTTAAAAAACCATAGTAACTTGGACATCTTAGTACACACAACGATTTAGAATATTTTTTTGCAGGGTTAACGTACATATACTAAATATAGGGTGGTTTTAAACCCGGAAATATAGGGATCTTCAGTAAAATATAATATAAATAAATCATAATCACAATATTCCTAAAAGGATCAATAAATTTCATCGCGTGATCATAGTGCTCCTTAGCTCAATCTGTTGTGGAATTAACCAGAGACGTGAAAGGCGTGTAGTAGGTTCGGTTCCCAGTCGGGGTACATGAATAATTTGTTTGATTAGTTATTTTTTTATTTTTGTTTTTTTTTTATTAACGTTTATTGTCCCACTGCTGGGCAAAGGTATCCCCAACCGCCTTCCAATCTTCGATAAATGATATGTTTCACTAACGAACGAAATATAAACGTTATCATATAAATCGTAAAAGTAGGTACGTATACGAGTATTAATTCTGTTATTTAGGTATTTTAAAAACCGAAATGGCTAGACCGATTTCAATAAAATTTTGCATGGTGATACCTTATACCTTTTTATTCCGGAAAATTGAAGGGTTCCTGTGGGATAGTTAAAAAAACCGGCCAAGTGCGAATCAAGCTCGCGCACTGAGGGTTCCGTACACGCAAAGCATCTCACATTATAGCTCTACCTAAAAGACCAGTTAATTTCAAAAATAAACTTAACTTTGCAGTTCGATCCCTAGAATTCATACTGAATCGAGCGCAAAAATAAGTTTGTAACACTTTTTTTAGACTTCTTAAATGTCTGTGCTTCTTAAAGATAATAAATAGCTCTCTGGCATGTCAGGCGACCAAGACTGTTTCATGAGTTTCTTTCGGCATTTCTTCTCAGCAGTGGTCGTTCCGAAATGCTAGTAGTATCAGCTTTGAGGCTTTGAGACATAATATACTATGATTAAGTACATATATAGTTTTTGACGTGAAAAAGAGCCTTCTTTGAAGGCCAAGTTTCAATAAAAAATTTCTGATTTCTGAAGGAGGTAGCTCAATTAGGTCCCCCTGTCCTGCCCCTAGGTCCAATAGGACTCTTTCGGGGCCGTATCCAATGTTTCCTCCAAATATGATTGAAACACTGAAAAAAATACTTACTTATACAGAACCAAACTTTCATCAACCCATAACACAAAAAAAGTGACTACATAACTTTTTGCAATATCTAACCAGTTGGCTAATATCAGTAAATTTTTTGTTAAAATCAAGTTAACTTTATTAGTATTTTGTCAAACTTAGATTATTCCTCATATAGCCAAAGTAAACCTTTTTTTGAGTGAATCCGTTTATAAATAACAGTGAATGACAAATAACTTTCTTTCCTTTTTTTGTTTTAAATGTCTCGTGTACTTATCTTTGTATGTGTGTATTTGTAGCATTAAATAAACGATTTATCTATCTTCCTTATTGCCCCCATGTTTACAGCCAACCTCTCCCTTATTGCTCCCATTTGCTTACTTCCGTGGACATCATCTGCACAACTCATTAAATTGTGATCCATGCTGAGCTATAAAAACATACAGACTAAAAGACAACAAAAAAAAATCTTAAAAAAATCGTTTTGGTTTCTATTGACCCTATAAAAACCCTTTTTATCTTCGAAGTATATAGGTACCTACTTCGATGGAAGGGGTCATTATAGGGTCAATAGAAGCCAAAACGATTTATTCCGAAATTCCCATGGTTTTAAGTTTAACGCCTTTAGTCCACCGACGCGTTCGCTGGCGGCGACGAAACTTCAAAAAACTTGTCATTTGTATGAGAGCGTTTTGCTAATGCTGTGTCTCGCTCAAACTAAGCGAGATTTGTATAGTTGCATCCTTATCAGCTACTGATTCGCTCGTAGCGGCGAAATGGCTGTTACACCGACGCTGGCGATTCGCAAATGTCATATTTCGCTTCGCAACGCGTCATGCCATATAAAAACCTGCAGTGTACTAACGTTCCGCAGGCGATTCCCTATCGCCAGCGTTTCGCAGCGATTCGCTTTCGCCGGCGAACGCGTCGGTGGACTAACACGGTAATTACATTGACGTTTAATTGTTAAACATGTAGTGTATTGTGATCTTCAAGTGACTGAAAGTATTTATTTTTCTAAAATGTTCAAACTGTTGACGGCGTCGTGGGCCGGGTCGTAAGGTTCCCTCTATTATGGTTGAGCTTTGCGATGGCTGACTGTTTCATGACTGTTTCATGAGTTTCTTTCGGCATTTCTTCTCAGCAGTGGTCGTTCCGAAATGCTAGTAGTTTGTAGCTTTGAGACATAATATAATTAGTTACCGACGATGTGCAAAAGAGCCTTCTTTGAAGGCCAAGTTTCAATAAAAAAAATTGACTTTGACTTTGACTTTGAATGAAGCCCCGGGGCGCGGCTAGTGAGATATATTTAAGACAAAAATTATAAGAGATCATAGAGGATATCCTCGATTTGTTCCCGGGCGACGTTCCCGTGGGAGCTTCGGGATATACAGTACCCTATGTATGTGCTATTCCCAGTATTTATCTACCCGTATACCAAATTTTATCGAAAAAGTTGATTTTCCGTGATTGAGTAACAAACATCCTCAAAAATTCACAAACTCACAGACTCACATCACATCCAAACTTTCGCATTTATAATATACTAGCTGCTGCCCGCGGCTTCGCCCGCGTGAGTTTCCTTAGATGAAAAATCTTTTTGTGTTCCAAACTGTAGTAACCTAAACTCCAGTACTCAAAATTTCAGTTATTTGGTTATCCCGTGTCCCGCGGGAATATATTAGGTACTCGTAGTACAGTCGCGGTGTTAAAATGAATCAAAAGTGATATTTCATTCAATAAACGATCTTCGTCTGCTAGTTATCTACAATTTCCCGTGTACCACCACTACCACCCAGAGTCCCTCTTTATCCTATCCCGTGTCCTGTCTATTTATACGTCAGTAGAAAATGCTCATCAGGTTGAACGACTTTTGCTAAGGCCCCATTTCCATTTTTTATAGAGTAGCTGGTCTCTTGGAGTTCTTCATCATATGTTGCATAAACTTAAATTTTTATACGTCAGCAGAAAATCCTCATCAGGTTAAACGACTTTTGCTAAGACGCCATTTCCATATACATATGTAATAGTGTAGATGGTCCCTTGGAATTCTTCATCAGATGATCCTGATCTTCGATTTTTATACGTCAACAGAAAATG
Organism: Ephestia elutella; assembly: GCA_018467065.1. NCBI lineage: Eukaryota > Metazoa > Arthropoda > Insecta > Lepidoptera > Pyralidae > Ephestia > Ephestia elutella. The sequence goes on from CM031579.1 coordinate 1,676,096, forward strand.
CTCGTCAGATTGATAAACTTTTCCAAAGGTACCATTTCCATATTTCTTATAGTTTAGCTGTTCTGTTAAGGTTCTTCATCAGGTGTTCCAGTTTTCAAAATCACTTATAGCCTATATGTTCCCCAGGCTTATACAGGTAGCTATACAACAAAAAAAGTTCTATCAAATCCGTCCAGCAGATATTGCGTGAAACGCGTACATACATATACAGATGGACAGACAGACAGACTGCTTTCTGTTATTCTTTTTAAGTGTCCCTCTATCCATTTCAGTCAAAAATACTAAATGTACTGTACAGACAAAATATCTTTACTGTTTTATTATTATCCCACGACCCCTAAGCGCGAAGTAGAAATCACCAAAATTGCGCAGCGCCATCTATTGAAAATATTGAGAAATAATTTCAGCTTACATTTCTCATTTTATCAACGCCATCTATTGGATATTATTTTGCTTGGCACAATCAGTAGATGACCGGAAATAAATTTGCAAATGAATTTATTCGTTTCTTTTCAAAATTAAAAAAAAAGTAAGAAATTAATTCTAGAAAACAAATATAAAACGAAAACAGAAAATTATTGTTAGTGGCAGTATTCGATCCAGCTACTTCCAGCTACTTTTTGAAATATTTCTTTACTAAAATATTTAAAAAAAACTAATACAAAACGCAAAAAAAATTGGAAAAAAAGTCACATCTGGCAGTATTCGAACCCTGTACTTAAAAAAATAATCCGCGGCCTCTACCAATAGGCCAACATGCATTGCTTGTGACTGGCGAAATTTCAAATGGGATTTGTCTAAAGGTACGCAAATTCACCCTTTTTTTGGACTGTAGGGTTGAAATTGTGAACAACCCTTTCTTATGTGGGCAGTATATTGTATAATGAAGACACTAACCAAATTTCACGTTTATAGCTTTTATAGTTTCGGTTTTGTGATGATAAATTAGTTTACCTCCCCTTTTTTACCCCTTTAGAGGTTGAATTTCAAAAAACGCTGAAACACGCCATTGGTTATTTTTGTTGAGAAGCATTCTTGCCAAGTTTCAAGTAAATCAGTGAAGATTTTAATTTTTTTTCATACAAACTTTGCCCTCAATTTTAACCCCCTTAGGGGTCTAATTTTGAAAAATCCTTTCTTATCTGAGCACTACGTATTAACATAAAACTTCGGTCCAAATTTCAAGTTTATAGCTTTTATGGTTTAGGCTGGGCGTTGATTTATCAAACACCCTTGTTCTTTTATATATATAGATAGATATTAGTAGTATAGCTAGTCAAGCTAGACAAGCTAATCAGCTTGTGCCCGCGACTGTGTGTATCTGGATTGAGGGCCCAATTTTTAAATTGTCCCGGAACTAAATAAGATTCACAGGGCAATTAGTTAACAAGCTAATTATTAAAAATAAAAAACACGACTGACAAGTTTTTACTAAAAAAGTACATACAAATATATAAGTTATATACATTTTTGAAATCGCCTTTTAAAGCCCTTCAATTTGATACCCCACTCGATAAGATTGATCAATTTTTATTTTTTTGGTCTGCTATTTATCACATATATAATCCGCCATTTTGTTTTTATGATGACGTCATATAGCCTATGTCACTCGGAGGAATGCAAGGAATCTAAAAATACCTCTCACATCAAAATCTGTTAAGCCGTTCAGGACTTATGGTGGAATAAAGAAACTTACATACATACATACATACATACATACATACATGAACCCTGAAAACATAACACTCCTTTTTTGGTCAGTCGTGTAATAAAAATAGTAAAAACTCAATGCAAAGACCCAAAAATTTCTAAAAGTAAAATTATGCCTGTAATCATTATCTAACGTGGGCCCTCAATCCAGACGCCTGCAAAAAAAATCTCAGAAAGTACTATTTCTGGGTTAATCATTTTTATTTCAGAAGTTAGTAAAGAATTTCTTAAAAATTTTAACAAATTCCCATTTGTGTAGATATGCCATTACATATTTATGGCGGTCTATCTTGGGCCCTCAGAATACTAAAATGGTTGTCTGCAAAATATGACTTAACGGAAGGAATTCATAAAAACTACGTTATTATACACTACTTAGATACCTCAGGGAATTAGTAAAAAAGAAATAATGACCTAACAGTTAATTGTCAATGTGCGCAGAGAATCCGGACAAACGAAGTAGCGGGAAGAATTCTGTACCGGAACTTTACCGGGAAAAAACCCACCGGTAAAAATAAGTACCGGGAAAAAATCTCCACGCGGCACCACGCTTGTCCGACTAGAACCTAACTTAAGCTATACGCAGACTGCTACCACCGTAGCTTATATAGGGAGCTACGGGGCCCTATATACTAACCTAACTTAATAACTACAATTCAAACCACTTACCAAACTGAATCTTCTTAATCTTCGGATCCAACTTCGAGTGTCTTCGGAAGAGGGGGGGGTTGGTCCCTAATCACCCAAACTACCCCCTTGAGATCTCAATCCCCAGAATAAATACCTTGCTTTCTTTACGAGGGTTCACTCGGCAACAGGATTCGGCGTCCCCAGGCAGCCACGTTTCGCATCTCACAAGAAAAAGTCACAATAACAGGTTTTTTCACAAACACAACCGTTCAATAGTTATTTAACAAAAGGGAAATATAATCACAAGCGCAAATCAGTTATTACAACCAAAATTAACGCCACGCCGCGCGGCTTCAAAATGCAACAACACAAGATGGTGGCTATAGCACCGCAATATATCATGCGACACGGCCTCGTGCGCGCGCGTTCAAAGGACGACTGAATGTCGACGGCCGGAAGCCGTCTGCGCAATGTTGCCAGGAGGCAAACGCAATGGCTATACGTAAAGCCAGCTATACACGGCGCTGCTACCATGCGACAGTGCACAGAGTTTATAAGCATCAACAATTTTTATTACAAACATCCCCCGTCCCGGTCTGAGAAGCAGACCGCTAGCTTACTCTACGGGAAGGCGGGCGAGAGAGGTCACAGCTCTCCTTAAAATCGAACCGTCGACCAACACCTCAGCCACACGCGGAGTGCCATCTCCGCCAAGAATCAAACGTAATATGCGAGCTCGTCGCCAAAGCAATGAGGGCAAATTTGCCTCTTTTAACAACACTAAATCACCCTCCCTGGGAGGCTCAGTCCTGTCTGTCCACTTCACTCTTTGCTGCAGCAAATGCAAATATTCAAGCGACCAGCGACGCCAAAAGTCCTGGCTCATTTGCTGCAACATTTGAAAACGCGACAACCGATATACGCGTTCGTCCTTCCACGGGTATTCGGGCAGGGCATTCAAAGGCCCTCCCACCAAAAAATGACCAGGGGTGAGAGCTTCCAAGTCATTTGGATCTGGAGATAGCGGACAGAGAGGACGAGAGTTGAGGACCGCCTCAACTTTACAAAACACTGTGGCCAGCTCTTCAAAAGTTAGAGCCGTTTCTCCGATAATGCGGCGGAGGTGGGTCTTTGCGGATTTCACAGCCGCTTCAAAAATCCCTCCCCACTTGGGGGACTAAACTTCCAGGTTATTCCCCTTTGGGCAGCAATTTGACTTAAACTAGTACAATTTTTATCAATAAACACAGAAACATCCTTAAGATAATTTACAGTTCCCTTATAGTTTGTGCCATTATCAGACCTAATAAGGGAAGGTAGACCTCGACGCGAAACAAAGCGATCCAACGCGGCGACGAAGGCCTCCGTAGTCAGAGCCGATACCACCTCCAAATGGACAGCCTTGGTGGCCAAACAAACAAATACACACAAATAGCCCTTCACAATACGGGCATTACGAAAGGGAGAAGCCTTGATCGAAAAGGGACCGGTAAAATCGGTTCCAACGCCGTCAAACGGCCTCGAAGGTCGGATTCGATCAGCGGGCAAATCACCCATCTGTGGTTGCATCGTGGATGCCTTCAACCTATAACATGCAATACATCGAAACAGGACACTACGGATTGCTCTTCGGGCAGACAAAATCCAAAATTCGCGTTGCAAAATAGCCAACAAAGCATTGCACCCAGCATGGGCGTTACGAATGTGTCGATCAGACACCAAAAGCTGCACCAAGGGTCCGCCCTTGGGCAACAACAGAGGATGGCGAGTCTCATATGGAAGATCCGCCTTCCGGAGCCTGCCTCCAACCCGAAGAAGCCCATCCGAGTCGATGTACGGGTTCAAACGAGCGACCGCGCCCTTCAACTTAGCGCGTCCGTCGCGCAAAATACGAAGCTCCGACTCAAACCGTCCGGTCTGCACGACACGGACCCAATGCAACAATGCGCTCCGGCGCTCTTCTGCACCTGCAATCGGCTCCAACCGCTTTGCCCGTGGGTTTCTACAATTATGTATGAAACGCTTAATCCAACTGGTAACACCCAGAAGCTTATCCAAACTGCTATACCGAGCAAGTAGCCAATCCGGCTCCGACGTCGTCTCAGCGACTACAGCATGTACACGGAGCCCAGTCAAACTCAAAGAAGTAACATCTGTCTGACAGACAGGCCAAGAAGTTTCTGATCCCATCAGCCACTCTGGACCCCACCAGAGCGGGTGTGACACCAATTCTGGTGCCGTACAACCTCGGGAAGCACAGTCCGCTGGGTTAAGCTCTCCCGGCACATGTCTCCATGTTATATCAATTCCGATATTCTGGATTTGGGAAACCCGATTTCCCACAAAAACCTCCAAGGTATGTGGGGCCGCGCGCAACCATGCAAGCGCGACCTGGCTATCCGACCAGGCGAAGATGTCCCGTATCTCGACCGTGGCCGCCAGCTCACATGCAACGTGATGCAACAATTTAGAGAGAAGGTGAGCTCCACTCAACTCAAGCTTGGGAATAGTCAGCCTAGTCCTGATGGGGGCGACCTTGCTCTTCCCTAACAAAAGCGAGACATTGACCCGGCCATCGGCGTCAACTGTCCGCATATAGACTGACGCGGCGTAGCCTCGCTCCGACGCGTCACAAAAGCCATGCAGGCTGGCTCGATATTTCCCGGGGGCAATATTCGACGAGGCAAGGCAATCCGATTGACTTCCTTAATCGATGAAAACAACTCGAGCCAATCATCCAATGGAGAGCCAAACAGCGGCTCGTCCCACGAGACGCCCAAAGTCCAAAGTCTCTGAAGAAGACACTTTGCAGAGAATATCACTGGACTGATCCAACCGCTTGGATCAAACATACGGGCTATTACGGACAACACCGTTCTCTTAGTCCAGACCTTTGGTATTTCCAAGTCCACTTGGAATGTAAAAATATCGGTTAGCGGCTGGTACTGCATGCCCAGCACCGCTATCCTGTTGGGATCATCCACATCCTCAAACAGGTGAGGGTTCTGTTGGTGATCCTCCGGGATCCCTTCTAGAACTTTAGGCTCATTAGACAACCACTTACGTAGCTCGTAGCCACCTGTCTTCAATATTTCAATCAATTCATCCCGCAGTAGGAGGGCCTCCTCAATACTTTGGGCTCCGGTGCACACGTCATCAACATACAAGTCACGTGACAGCACGGAAGCCCCACGGGGAAAGCGGATCCGTTCCCGCTCTGCCAATTCAAGCAATGATCTGATGGCGATATAGGGACTAGATTTCAAACCATACGTGTTTGTGTTGAGTTCATACACCGTCACAGGATCCTCAGGGCGCTCACGCCAGAGTATCAACTGGAATCGCCTGTCCTCAGGATGTATGACTGTCTGGCGGAACATCATCCGGATGTCCGCACCAAAAACCACTTGATGTCTTCTAAAGTTCAAGATGATGTCAATTATGTCCCTATGCAATTTGGGACCCGAATGCAAACACAGATTCAACGAAACCCCGTTCGAAGTGGGTGCGGACCCTTCGAAGACGGTCCTCAATTTGCCTGTTGAGGCCTTCACCACCGCGTGGTGGGGCAAAAAATAATGCTCAGTTGAGCTCCAATCAACTCGAGCCGGAGACATGTGACCCAAATCCTCGTACTCGCGCATAAATTCAATATATTTATCGCGAAGTACGTGGTCACGCTGCATGCGTCGTTCCATGGACAGCAGTCGTTTCTCCGCAAGCGCCCTACTTTGCCCTAGGCTAGGACGAGAGGCAACAAAAGGTAACCTAGTTACAAACCGACCGGAGGGCAACCTCTCCGTGGTCGATCGAAAAAGGGCTTCGCACTCAGCGTGTTCCGGATCCATCCTGGAACTCATAGGTGGCTCCTCCACCTCCCAAAACCTTTGCATGGTCTTGGCCAAGGACGCAGATGCGACGACCGGTGGCTCCTCCACGGTGCTATTATCAAACACAGGGCCCATCAGGGCGAAACCAAAGATAGTAGACACTGCCATCAGTGAAGACGAACCCAGAGCTTTCTGGGTACCCAACAAAATCCAACCCAATACGTCCGAGCCCAGGAGCAAGTCCACTGGGCCGGGATGAAAGACAAAGGGGTCGGCCAAATCCAGACCCGAAACCAAAGACAACACACCCGGCGGTATGTCTGTCGAGGGGTGCCAACCCGCAATGGTATCCATTACCATAGCCGAAGTCGTGATCCTCATTGTGGAGGACTTCAGCGAAGAAAAGGTGACAAGTGTCTGGCCCGTCAGACACTTCACTTGTATGCCACCAACTCCAAGAAGTGGCACAGGCGAGTCTTCCACGACTAAACCTAACTGGTGTGCCACTCGAGTGGTAACCAAACTGCTTTGAGCCCCTGAGTCCAACAGAACTCTCAAATTCATGGCGTCCCCCCTACGACCCCATACGCGGACCACCGCGGTAGGGAGCAGAACCGTCCGCGGCTCTGTCCCAGCAAGGGAGCAAGCTAGTTACGGGCTCCCCACTCTCTCCAAACCAGGGGCGCGCCACTGACCCGGATAATATGGCGGGCGAGTGCACATCCCCATCTGAGGGGGGCATAACCCGCGGCCCGGCCATACATATGGTACGGCGGGTGGTACTCCAGCCGTGGGTACTCGTGCAGCGGCGGAGAAAACCGCTGCGGCTGCATGTGTTGGGTATTGGTAACCCGCGTGGAGGGGGGTGTCCCCACTCTCACGTCCGGTCTAGGGCCCCCGCCCATGGGGGCCCTATCCGGGGCCTGGCCAGCCACATACTGGCCACGACCTTGGGGCGCGTGGTCCCGGTCCGCCAAGACCCGCGCCGGTACGCGACCCCCCTCCCGAGGGGGGGTGCGACGAGCGAAGCCGCGTCCTCCGTCCGGTGGTGGAGGGCTTCGCGCAGGAGCGCCCCCGCCCATAGGGGACCCCTGCCTCAACATCCGGGGGCCATCCCCGTTCCGGTTCATGCAGAGCATCGCGTGGTGCAGCCCACGGCATGCACTGCATGGTATGGCACTGGGACAGTCACGTGCATAGTGACCGCCCAAACAATAAAAGCAAAGTTCATGCCGCTTTGCCATGCGGCGCCTATCTTGTACTGGCAGTCTCTGCCAGTCCCTGCATTGTAGCAGGCTGTGGCCCATCCGGCCACATTGCAGGCAGTCCGCGTCCCTCGCGACTGCTGCCGTGTGTGCAACCCGCACACCAGCTCCACGCGGTGGCGGTTGCCGTCCCTGTTGGGGCTTCCCTCGCCATGAGGGTTCCAAGGGCCTACGTTCAGGCGCTCTGGATGGCGCTGAGTCCGTCATAGTATTCTCAGCGGCCCGTGCCTCAAACTCCAAAAACTTCACCAAGTCAGTGAATGTTGGTAGGGTGGTGCTGTCCCGCTCCGCATTCTCGCGCTCAAACCGCGAGCGGATGTCATTGGGTAATTTGCCCAATACAATGTGCACCAGCAAAAAGGACCATTGGTCCACCGGCAGCCCCAGTGTGCGGAGCGCGTTACAGGCCACTGTAACGGGCGTGAGCAACTGCAGGCGCAACTGTGCCCTGTTGGCCACCTTGGGCAGGGCCATCAACTGTGCGGCGTGCGCATCCGCTAACAAACGTAAGTTTTGATAGCGGGAGTTCAATAACTCCCAAGCCGTGTCGTACTGGTCGTCCTCCACCCGGAGGTGCTGGATGAGCGACCGCGCTTCATCCTCCAGAGTGGAGAGGAGGTAGGCCATCTTCTGGGCCTTCGACAAATCCTGTCGTGCTACGACCAGGGACTCAAACATATTTTTATATGCCACCCACTCCTCCATCCTACCCCCAAAGTGGGACAGCTGAAGGGTGGGGAGCCGACCAGTAACCGCTGGTCCTTCCTGTCTAACAGGTGTGCGAGGGGCTGGTCCGCCAGCCTGTCTCGCCCTTATTGCGGCCGCCGCCTCCACGATGTCATCGTGCAGACTCAGGATCTGGTCCAGGTCCGCTACGTGACCTGCGTAGACCTCCGGGGTAAGGTCGGCTTCGGTAAGCGCCGCCATGGCCGCTTCCGCGTTGTTCAATCGTGAGCGGAGCTGATCCGCTCTTTCCAGTATAGCGGCCTCCCTGTCCTTCCGGCACAGGAGTCCACCGGCCGTCACAAACCATCTCAATTCGTTGGCGAGTGTCGCCTTAGCATTGGGGACCTTCGCCATCGCGTCAAGTCACAAACAAAAAATAACAAAAGGTAAATAAAAAACAACAAAATCAAACAACTACACGAAGAACCGCGGTAGGTATGAGAATGGCACAAACCCGGAACGCACGGTACAAACCGCAAACAAATACAAAAAAGGTTACAAATATCTAAAATCAAACAATCAATCTATATAAGTTCTTATATAAACAAACTAAGTAAAATCTAATAATTTTTACAAATAATTATCTTTTACAAACGAACAAATAGAGGGTAGATAAACTACGCTCTGCTACCAGAAAATGTGCGCAGAGAATCCGGACAAACGAAGTAGCGGGAAGAATTCTGTACCGGAACTTTACCGGGAAAAAACCCACCGGTAAAAATAAGTACCGGGAAAAAATCTCCACGCGGCACCACGCTTGTCCGACTAGAACCTAACTTAAGCTATACGCAGACTGCTACCACCGTAGCTTATATAGGGAGCTACGGGGCCCTATATACTAACCTAACTTAATAACTACAATTCAAACCACTTACCAAACTGAATCTTCTTAATCTTCGGATCCAACTTCGAGTGTCTTCGGAAGAGGGGGGGGTTGGTCCCTAATCACCCAAACTACCCCCTTGAGATCTCAATCCCCAGAATAAATACCTTGCTTTCTTTACGAG